>JAVJIF010018913.1:0-64200 GCA_038442645.1 Agave tequilana
AGTAATCTAGTACCTGACTTGTATTTTCAAGATACTGACACTTGAGACTCATGTGACATGCATTATCTTGACTACATGACATTCCTGGACCTACCATGATGTTTTATCTTGTGATCTCGAGTTCTTGTGATCTTGTGATTATGTTACATGACAGTTTGCTTGTCCAGGACGTCTCATGTTCATTATATACATGTCACACCATGCATGCATGATCTTATTGTACATGATCTATCTTCTGATTATTCCTGTTACTGTTATTACATTCAGTTCTTGATATTTCCAAACATATTGTTCTTATATCCTACATACTGTTATTACATTTTCATATTCTCTCCTTCCTGTTTCGTGTACTCTTGCTAGTACGCTTCTGACGGACTTTTATATTATTTTTCAGTATTTAGATCAGGAACCTGTATAGAGAGTTGTTCGTAGATCATATTCTGGTTCAGCTGTTCGCCGATGAGTTCATTTTCTTTCTTGACTTATTTTATTCAGATATAGTGGATGATATTGTTTATGATTTAGTTTTTCATATATGTGATTTTATCCCTGTGCTTGGTTATATGTGCATATGTGTGCTATCCTGCTTGTTATTGACGTTTAAGGTACTCATGGAAGAGATTTCACTCTTCGTGAGTATCTGCTGGCCATCGTCACGTACTCGTATTCCGTATTTTTGGGAAGCGGGGTGTGACACTATGAATAGCTAGAAAGAGGGCACCTCTCAAAAGGGCTGAAGAGGAGAGTCTTAGTAGAGGAATCTAAAGAGTCATAGGCAGAAGGGAAGAGCTACCTCACCAGAGTTCGGCTTGAAGCTCTTGCTGCCTGGAAAGAATTCAACTCTTTTGTTAACTTGCTGAGTTCAAGTTCTATAAATCTCTTTGAGATTCCAACACTAATAGGAGATGTGCTACTCTACCAGTAGATCCAAAGAGAGGATCCATAAGAGAAACTTGACGTTTGGCCGATCAACAGGGAACAAGACTCATTCTCCACCACCACCTGAAGAACCAATTTTAAATAAAAAGGAGAATCAATCAAAATATCTTCTCTCTTTTGTAATTAGATTGTATTCGTTTAATCTTCTATTTAATTAAAAGAATTTTGCAATTGTGATTTACTGACCCCTACTGACACATGTACCTTTTGATCAGGTGGCTGCTCGAGGTTGGTACGTGAATCAAGTGTGATAGTCCGAACCATCCGATAGGTGTAGGCTTCTGATCGAGTGGCCGCTCGAGATTTGAGGGTTAAAAGCATCTCTCTCTCATCTTCCTAGGAGATTGAAATTTTGAACAGTAAAAGCTTGGGCTTCCTTTCCATCTATAAATAGGGCAGAACTTTGAGGGAAATCTGTGTTGGTTCCTAAAACTCTTTGCTTTCAAGATTTCACCTTGTTGATCATGGTGATGTCTTCTTTCTTCTTCATCCGGTTGAGGAAACAGAGGGAGAGGATGGAGACGGTTACTACGCTTCTGATGCTTAGGAGTTCGTTTGTCAAGAAAGGCACGAACATATAATAGATCTTATATTACTCAAGTTAGATGTAACCAAACTTGTATTTGAATGGATATAATCGGCAAACTTTATAATAAAGCAATCAATTCGAATGAAAGTATTGTTCGAATCTTGCCTAGATTGTCTTGTGACTATTTTGTGTGGAATGGTTCAACATGTGTTACTGAGTAGTGTCTATCCTATAGTGGTACCAGCAAATTTTACCTCCGAGTGAGAGATATCCCAACTACAACGCTATGTTGTCAGGGTACCCGTCAGTAGGACCCGCTCTAAACCTGTTGACTGGTTCGGGCAGCCATCAGGGTGAGGACCCTGTTGGAACTTAGATTTTGATGATAACATTTTGATGTAGATGCATTGGAGCTCTATCTTAAAAGCTAGTGCTGAGTTCTAATTGCTCAAGGCTACTCAAGGATATTGACTAATTTTGTGTATTTTTTATAAATTGTTAAAATCCTTGATCACACACACAATATACTCATATAGTCGACTTATTTTCCGCCCTAGTCGACTAATATATCTTCTAGTCGACTTGCTCCTTTATATAGTCGACTAAGTCTTTTCACAGAAAATATCTATTCTCTATTTGTTGATTGTAACCAATATTAGTCGACTAATACTCTCTGCTAGTCGACTAATTGTAGTTTCCAGAGACTTTCTATTTGTATCAGTCTTTATGTAGTCGACGTGATATATTAGCTAGTCGACTAACCCAATCAAAATTTCTTATACTAGTCGGCTAACATTAGTTTCTGACTGTTAATCAGTTATTGATTTTCTGGTGTTTATCCAATAATCTAATTTTTAAATTTGAGTTGATAACTTCCCTAACTGACCATATATTTCACCTATAAATAGGATGAATATACCATTCAAATATTAGTTTTCTGTCCAAACTCTATTGAAAAATTTTGTTTTCAGAAAACTAGTTTTTACTTTCATTTCTTCACATAATTCCAATTCCATTGTGAAGAATTCTGAGAGTCCACCTATATGGGACCTTGATCACGATCACATACAAGTTTCAAGGCTTATAGGATATTTTGTAATCATTCAAAGAGAAGAGTTGTACAAGAGTTTCTTCTTGGTGTAAAGAAGACGTGTACAAAGAATTGTTATCTTTTTGGTGTAGAGATGAGTTGTACAAATTTGACAAAGGTTATTTTGTCAAGTGGTATATAAGGAGTTGATTTTAGGGTGTACCAAAATCTGGAAAAGAAAAATCTCAAGCGAGTTACTTGGGGACTAGACGTAGGTCATGAGGACTGAACCAGGATAAAATCTCTCATGTTTGCGTTTGCATTTATTTTCTAAGATTTATTCTGTGCATTTTTTCTTTTCTTGCAAGTATTTTATTTAAACGCTATTCATTTTTGTTTTACTATTTGTATTGCCATTGTTTATCGATCCTACATTTGGTATCAGAGCCCGGCATACAATATTCAAGGATGGCAAAGGAGTTTCCTTTATCACAATTCAGGAAAGGACATTCTACACAATGTCCACCATTATTTGATGGATCAAATTATAACTACTGAAAGTGTAGAATGAAGAGCTACTTGTAATCACTCAACTATAAACTCTGGAACATAGTAAAAGTACCATACACCAAGCCAACCACCAATTACAATGCGTGGAGTGAAGAACAAAAGAAGTCTTCAAACCTTGATGCCAAAGTAATGAATGCGCTTTTCTGTGCCTTGAACAAAGAAGAATTCAATCACGTGTCAACGACCAGATTTGCAAGTCAAATATAGCAGATTTTACAGGTAATAAATGAAGGTACTAATAAAGTTAAAAAATCTAAAATTGATGTTCTTGTTCACCGGTTTGAACTCTTCAAAATTAAGGAGAACGAAACCATTGCAGAAATGTTTACAAGATTCACCGACATTACAAATTCCTCAGTAGCCCTTGGAAAGAAATAGACACAAGTTGAAAAGTCAGAAAGATTCTTCGTGCACTCACATCAGATTAGAAGAAGAAAATCACTACAATAGAAGAAGCAAATGATCTTTTAACAATATTATTAGAAAACCTTGTTGGTAATTTAATAGCATATGAAGTGCAACTTGATGATAGGAAGAGTGATGAATAACAACTTCAATTCAAGAAGAAAGTACTTACCTTTCATACATCCTCAGATATGGACAATTTAGATGATGATGAAAAGGAGATGGCAATGCTCTCAAGAATATTCAGAAAGTTGTTGAAGTAAGGTAAGTTTATTAAAAAAAATAAAGATACTAACGATAGTCCTATTTGTTTTAAGTGTAACAAATGAGGTCATATAAAGAAGGATTGCCCATTGTTAAAATACAAAAGAAACATCAAGAGCAAAAAGTTCAAAAAGAAGAAAGATTATAAGACATCTTGGGAGAATAGTGATTCATCTTCTTCAGACGAAGAAAAAGTCGCTGAAACTGCCAATGTCTGTTATATGGCTCAAGAAGAAGATAAGGTACAAGAATATACTGAATTGTTAGATACATTTCATGAGTTATATAATGATCTCAAGAATGAAAAAACTAAAAAGAAGTTTTATCAAAGGAAAATGAAAGTCTCAATAAGAAAATTCACTTTATATTTCTCAAACTTCTTACTTAAATTCTCAAAAAGATGACTTTGAAAAAGCTATTGTATCTTTAAAAAGGGATAATGAGAATTTCTTAAAAGATAATTCTTTGCTTAAAAAAGAAACTGTTTCTTTAAATTCTAGAATTTCTATTTTATATATAGAAATGTGAAGTTTCAAAATTAAATATGAAGAGATTTTGAAAAATGTGACAAAATTTAATAAGGGAAAAAATTTAAATAATTTATTGTCTTATCAAAAGATGTCACATAATCATTTTGGTCTTGGATTTTCAAAAGGTAAGTTTGAAAAACCTACACATGTTGGTCTTGAATTTTTAAAAATAATGTTGGAAAATCTACACATATTTATCATAATCTATATAATTTTTTTGTAAAAAAAATACTGATACTATTTCAAAAAGAATTCAGAACAAATATATATGGATTCCTAAAAATTTTAGTATTGTGGATAAAAATGCTTATGTTGTATCATATATACATTATGTTTGTAATTATTGTGATTATGTTTATACTAAAATGAAAGCCAAATTCACATTAGATTTGGGTTCCTAAATGTTAATTATTTTTTGACCCTATTATGATTGGTACCATTTAATTGTTATCTTTGGGTACCTTTTAAAAAAAATAATTTCTTGATGATAGAAAATTATTTCTAACATATAATGCATAATATAATATATCATATTTGTATGCCATAATATTTTTTTTGCAGGGGGAGAACACTTGTTATCTATGTTTGTTATAACCTGTTCTATGCAGGGGGAAAACACTTGTTTTGTTATAACCTATTTTCCGCAGGGAGTTTTCGTACACACAACTTGTCATCATCAAAAAGGGGAGAATGTTGGAACTTAAATTTTAATGATAATATTTGTGATGTACATGCATTGGAACTCTATCTCAAAAGCTAGTACCGAGTTCTAATTGCTCAAGACCACTGAAGGATATTGGCTATTTTTATACATTTTTTTATAAATTGTTAAAAGCCTTTATCACGCACACAATATAGTCATATAGTCAACTTATTCCCCGCCCTAGTCGACTAATATATCCTCTAGTCAACTTGCACTTTTATATAGTCGACTAAGTCTTTTCACAAAAATATCTATTCTCGATTTGTTGACTGTAACCAATATTAGTAGACTAATACTCTATACTAGTAGACTAATCGTAGTTTCCAGAGACTTACCATTATGTATCAGTCTTTATATAGTCGACTTGATATATTGGCCAGTCGACTAACCAAATCAAAATTTCTTACACTAGTCGACTACTACTTTACCCTAGTTGAGTGACATTAGTTTCTGACTGTCGATCAGTTATTAAGTTTTGGTGTTTATCCAACGTTCTAATTTTAAAATTTGAGCTGATAACATCCCTAGCTGACCATACATTTCACTTATAAATAGTGATGCTGTCCTAGGAAGAATACACCAATTCAAACATTAGTTTTCTGTCCAAACTCTGTTGAAAAATTCTATTTTCCAGAAAACTAGTTTCCACTTTCATTTCTTCACACAATTTCAATTCCATTGTGAAGAATTCTGAGAGTCCACCTATAAGAGACCTTGTTTACGATCACATACAAGTTTCAAGGCTTATAGGATATTTTGTAATCATTCAAAAAGAAGAGTTGTACAAGAGTTTCTTCTTGGTGTAAAGAAGAGGTGTACAAAGAGTTGTTGTCTTATTGGTGTAGAGAAGAGTTGTAAAAATTTGACAAAGATTGTTTTGTCAAGTGGTGTACAAGGAGTTGATTTTGGGGTGTATCAAAATCAGGATAAGAAAAATCTCAAGCAGGCTGCTTGGGGGCTGAACGTAGGTCACGAAGATTGAACCAGGATAAAAATCTGTCGCGTTGCATTTGCCTTGCTTTTCTGAGATTTATTCTATGTATTTTCCTTTTCTTGCAAGTATTCTATTTAAACGCTATTCATGTTTGTTTTAGTGTTTGTGTTGTCATTGTTTATAGATCCTAATGTAGGCTTAACTTCGAGCAGTCATTGTTGGTGAGCCTCCATATTTTGGGAGACTCCCCATGGGGTAGCCATCAGGGTAGGACCCATTATAGGCTATTGACTAGCTAGGGTAGATATGGGCTGAGCTCCGAGCAGTCATTGTGGGTGAGCCTCCATTATCCAGGGGACTCCCCTATAAAGACTTAGGGCACCATCCCAAAAGACTAGCCTTTTAAGTGGAGTAGCCCAAATTCTTATATACCCAAGAGTGAGTCACTCGTTAAGCTAATCTTCACAACTGAGTGAGTCACCCTTTAAGCTAATCTTCACATCTGGAAAACATATGCTCTATGAGATTCTCTTCACTGTGTTTCAACACACACCCTAAGTGAAGCACAAATTGCAGCTTATTACTCCTCTTTATCACATTTGCAGGCATATCTTACATGAAGCAGGACTCTGCTACCAATCTTCAGAGCCCAAGTTATCTTTATAAGGACTTTATTGCACCTTTTATGCCCTAGGAATTGAGTAGATTTATCCTCCCACAGACAAAGAGTTCAGGCCTCCCTACAAGCTGATCTTCATCACTCCTCATCCAAGAAGATTATGTGCTCAATGAAGGTCACTCCCTTACATGAAGCACCTGGAGCATGGTTACCTCCCTCGAGAGCTCAATTTTTATAGATCCAGCTTAATAGGAGCCCACTGTGCCTTTTGCTGCGCCTTCACACAGACATATGACTAAGTTCATGGTATGACTCTGATAACATTTGTAAGAACTCAGGGCACCATCCCAAAGACTATCCTTCTAGTGGAGTAGCCCAAATTCTTATATACCTAAGACGTCCCCATGTCTAGCCGATGTGGGACTATTTGTTCGGCTCAAATCCTAACATCCCTGAGGGTTGCTTTCAGGGTAGAACCCACTATAGGCTGTTGACTGCATGGGTCACCATGGGCTAAGGTCCGAACGGTCATTGTGCGTGAGCCTCCATGTGGCGCCCCGATCCTGGCAGGTACGGGGACGCCACTGCAACGTACATACGCAGGGCGATGGTACCATCACGTATGTACACTAAGCATCAATACAACACAATATAGGGATCAGAGTGCGAAAATACGTGATATTATACATCCAACACAAATAGTACAAGTACTTGTCATCACAGATTGTGACATAATATTACATAAATATCACATCACCAGGTAGTACAAAAGTAGACTGAACATAATATAAAAGATAAAGACTCACGAGCTGGAGAGGAATCTTGCGAACGTGGAAGACGGGATGGAACTACGGCTGATCTGTCTGCTCCCGGAAGTTGGCCTAGTCCTCAGCTAAAGGGTCCACCTCGGTCCAACCTGCTAAATCTGAACATACAAATCCAGGGTTGTTAGTGGGCAACCCAGCGAGTGCAAAAGTGGCCAAGTGGCAAGTAAGCAATAATAAATATAGTAGGTCAAATATCACGTAATCAAATCAGCAAGCATGAAATAACAACAATGAATAGTAAATAAGGAATGACAATAAATGCATGAAATTAAATTATCAAGTTATTATTAAGACTCGTTCAATTTGTATGTTTCAGTATATAACCGGTGGCATATACTTCCGCATACAAGTCAAGCGAGGTTGGTTATTGGAAATTGATGGAGAATGACGGACCATGTTTAGAATAGGTCCTGTGCGTGCCTGGGACTATGGTCCAGGAGTATCTGGTACTGAGCCGGAACGTACCGCTAGGCACCGGGACTTACTATTGCCCGAAGGTCTTAGTATACACCCGAACAGGAATAGAGTGTCACCGTTCCCCACAGGGATATACCCAGGGGATTATAGCACACCCGGCAGGCAGGCAAGCGGGTAGGGGTGCCAGTACACCCCTCGAAAACTCCTTCTGGCCTCCAGGTTGAATCCAATAGGAATAGTTGTACAACATATGTATGGCCACCATAAACACAGAAATTATATCGATACCCATCAATTTCCCCTGTCACGGTGTAAGTTATTTAAATATAACAGAGTGTCAAATAATAAAGTCCATAGGGTATTCATAAAAGCCAAATATCCAGGGTTATCCTATTACAGGGGTCAACAGGAATATAATATCAGGAGTAATGTTAGGAGCCTCCCTATTTCAGGGGTTCAAGTATACAAGAGTTCAGGAATACAGGAGTTCAGGAGTACCAAATATCTAGTAATAATATAATAATCATGCCAAGTCCCCGTAAAAGTGATAGTCATGAATATGTCATATAATACAGGTACAAGGGTGGTAGTGTCCGGTCAAGGGTCACGATGTCAAGTTAATGTACTGGTACCACATGAAAGCATGTCATATACTGGGTATCAGGCGCAGGTGTCAAGTATGGCATATGTCAAATACTGGTGTCTAAATATCAAGTATCGTGGAACAGGTATCAAGTAAAACATATCAAGTGCTGGTGTCAATACCGAGTGCCGGTGTCATAAATCATATATCAAGTGTAACATGTCAAGTGTTGGGTAAATACCGAGTACAACATCATATATTAACTCGCATAGCATGGTATCATATACTAAAACTACATTAGCAAGTGCTAGGAATGTTAAAATATTCACATATCAATATCATGCTACAAATACAAGAGCGTTTATTTTTAAGTGTGTTAAAAGCATTCGCCTGAAATCGGGATGAAATACCAGTTAAAAATCTGAGAAACCGGCGAACCATACTAGCAATCCACTAGCCCATAGTTATATATTTAAATATATAATTATAAACATTTATATAATATTAGAGAGGGAATGAGAGGGGAGAGAGAGAGAGAGAGAGAGAGAAAATAGGGTGTTTTTTAGAAAAGGAATAGGAATTAAAAAGGAGAGGGGTATGGTTGTAAATATAGGGTAGTAATTGAGGGAGAGGTGGAGGGTTTTAGGGAGTGAGGAATAAGTATTTATTTAGGGAAAATAAAGAGAAAGAAATGAAAAGAAAGAAAGAAAGAAGGAATTAAAGAAGGAAAGAAGGAAAAAAAGAAATGGAGGGAGAGGAGCGGTGGCCAGCCGGCCACCAGCGCCGGCGGCCGCGCAACTGCGGCCGCGCCGTCGGGGGAGGGGAGGCGGCGCGCGCGGCCAAGGGGTGGGGAGGAAGGTGGTGTGGAGTTGTTATTGTGGTTGTTGTTTGATGAAGTGGGTGGGGGGTGGTGGTTGATGGTGGTGGTGGTTATGGTGGTTTTGGTGATGGTTGGAGGTGGTGGGAAGTTAGAGGAGGAGGAGGAGGTGATGATGGGGTGGTTGGAGTGGTGGATTTGATGGAGGTAGTGGTGAATTTTGGAGGAGGAAGGGTGGTGGTGGTGATAGGTTATGGTGAAATTGGAGGTGGTGGGGTTTGTTGGAGGTTGAAGGAGGTGGTGGAGTGGAGAGGGAGTGTGGGGGAGGTGGTTGGCCGGCCTAGGGGGTGGTGGTGCAACGGTGGTGATGAGGTGGTGCGTTGTTTGAAGGAGTGGGTTTGGTTTTTAAGGAGATGAAGTTGTAATTGATTTTGGATTTTTTGAAATGAAAAGGAAAAAGAAATGGAGAGTTTAATAGAGAAGGAGAAGGGATTGAAATGATGAATTTGGGAGGAAGAGAGGCTGCGGGTGGCTTGCAGGCGGCAGTGGCAGGGAGCAGGCGGCTGGGTGCAGGGATGGGGAAAGTCAAATGGGGAAGAAAAGAAAAGAAAGAAAAAAGGAAGAAAATTAAAGAAAAGGAAAAAATAAGAAAAAAGAAAATAAAATAGTTTAAAAATTTATTATTAACTAATTTATTTAATATAATTTCTATAAGTACAAAGTAGGGGAGTAGACAAGTTAAAAGTAAGAAAAGAAATTGTCGGTAATATAATATTATTATTTTAATAGGGTGAATATTCGATTGTTTCACAAACGTTCTAAAAAAATTCTTAAAAATAGAAAATATTATTTTAAGATACTTGATGAAATTAGATTCGAGAAATTCAATGTAATTTTCAAATTAAAATCTTAGAATTCTCCGGCGATACAGGCCGACAACAGAATCGGTGAAATTTGATAAACTTAGAAAAATCTCAAAAAATGTATTTAAATTGAAAGTGAAATTTTAAGAAGTATTATGAAAGCCATTTTTGAAAATTCAATCCAGTTTGAAAACTAAAAATCCAAGAATCAATCAGCTATGCCAACTGACACCGGTTTTGGAGATTTTGCAAAAAATTCTGAAAAATTTCAGAAAATCATGAAAAATCTAAAATATTAGAAAATAGTGTCTGAAACTGAAATCAGTCAATTCAGACTGCTAGAATGGTCAAATCGGGTTACAGGCTTGTAACGGGTTCCCGGTCTGGGTTAGGGCTTACTCTAGGTCTGAGAAGCCAGATCTGATACTCAATAATTTAAGCAATCACAACCTAAAAGCAAATACTGAAAGAAAATTGAACAATATGATTGAAAAAAATTCGAAACACGCATCTGGGTACGTATCCCAAGAACGGGGTGGTACAATAGAAAAATTCTGAAAAATTTCAGAAAATCATGAAAAATCTAAAATATTAGAAAACAGTGTCTGAAACTAAAGTCGGTCAATTCAGACTACCAGAATGGTCAAATCAGGCTACAGGCTGGTACCGAGTTCCCAGTCCTAGTCAGGGCTTACTCTAGGTCTGAGAATCCAGATCCGTTACTCAATAATATAAGCAATCACAACCTAAAAGCAAATACTGGAAGAAATTAAACAATATAATTGAAAAAAATTTGGGAAACGCATCTGGGTATGTATCCCGAGAACGGGGTGCTACACTCTATCTTTCAGGAGACTCCCTGAAGTGTAGCCGTCACGGTAGGACCCACTATAAGTTGTTGACTAACTCGGGTTGTCATGAGCTAAGATTCGAGCGTCATTATGGGCGAGCCTCCATCTTTTAGGAGACCCCACAAGGGATAATCATTGGGGTAGGGCTCACTATAGGCCATAGACTAGCTTGGATAGCCATGGCCTAAGCTCCAAGCGGTCATTATGTGCGAGCCTCCATATTTCTGGAAACTCCCTGAGGGGTAGCCATAAGAAAAGGACCATTATAGGCTGTTAATTGGCTCGGGTAACCATTAGGGTGAGGATCCAATGTAGGCGGAGCTCCGAGTGGTTATTGTCAGTGAGCTTCCTTCTTTCAGAAGACTCCCCGAGGGGTAACGGTCAAGGTACAACCCGATTTAGGTTGTTGACTCGCTCAGGTAGCCATCAGGGTGAGGACTTGATGTAGGGTGAGCTTCGAGCAGTATTGTGGGCGAGCCTCCATCTTTCAGAAGGGGTAGTCGTAAAGGTAGGACCAGATATATGCGATTGACTGGCTTTGGTAGCCATCATGATGAGAACCGAATAAGGCTGAGCTCTAAGCGGTCATTGTGGGTGATCTTTCATCTTTCAGTAGACTTCCTGAGGCGTAGCCATCAGGGTAGGACCTGATATAGTTTGTAGACTGGCTCGGGTAGTTATCAAGGTAAGAACCTGGTGTAGGTTGAGTTCCGAGTGGTTATTGTGGGTAAGCCTCCATCTTTCAAGAGACTCCCCAAATGGTAATTGTCAGGGTAGAACCTGATATTGGTTGTTGGCCGGCTTTGTTAGCCATCAGGGTAAGGATCCGATGTATGGTGAGCTCTGAACAGTTATTATGGGCGAGCTTCCATCTTTCAGAAGACTCCCTGAGGGGTAACTATCAGGGTAGGACCTAATTTATGCTGTTGATGATTAGATGAGAAAGGTGTATGTAAATGTATCGATGTATCCTTTCCTATCTCCGCTATAGCATAAGGCTATACCGAGTCGATTCTCAGGGAGAGCTAGCGATAGAAGCGTTACGAATCGTAGTGAAGAAATGTAAACGAAGTGTCTTCTATGCTTAATAGAATAAAACAATCATGGAACAAGAAATGAAAGAATGGATGAATATGTTCATGATGGAAAGTGGAAAAGAAATCAAGATTGGATTTGGTATTAACACTAGAAAGAATGAAAACTTGAAGAATCAAACCATGACTAGCTTACCTTACTACCTTGCCAAAGCTTACCAAACTCCGTGATAATGATGCTTGCCTTTGAGTCATTGGCATAGATGTGTCTTGCGTGTTGATCTAATTACTTTCTCATGCAGATGAAGGGTGGTTTAACCCATCGGAGAAGAGAAGACCATCCAACTTGCAAGATGAAATAAAGCAATCACCCATGAGTTAGTGAAGATGGCAAGGCTAGTGGTTAGCTAGTACATGGTAGAAAAATTAGCTACAAGCCATTAACAAATAAAAGCAAAGCATGAAGTAAAATTGTAAGGAAATAAAGCATGAATTAAAGAAAGCAAGTAAAGAAAGCAATTAAACTAGAACCAAGCTCAAGTAAAGGAGTAGAGAATGGATCAATCCTTGCATTGCTTCAAGTTGTCACTCCTTGATATACAAGCTCTCTCTCTCTCTTACAACTCTCTCTTGCAATGATTTCTAGGGAAGAAGAAGAGGGACTAAAGAACTAAAAACTAGAGAAAAACCTAAGAAAATTACAACATCAACTAATTTCTCCTCTCTTCTCCATTCTGTCTTTTTCGCAGGTCCTTGGTGCAGTTTATATAGCCTCAGAGAGAACTCTCCAGAACCTGGACAGGTGGCCAAAAGCTGGCGCCCAACAGCCCCGTAACTGCCGCGCGCGCGCGGCAGGGCGCGGCAAAACTGAATCCGTTGGCTAACAACTTTCTGGTACGAAGTTGTTACAAGTTTGTTAGCCACGTGGTCTTCTAGAGTCTTCAGTTGGCGCGCGGATCTCTCTGGATCTTGGATTCAAATTTGGGCTTTATCTTAATCTTGGATTTAATCCCTTTAATTATTGCTAATTAAAGTGATTATTGGGCTATCTCTCCATTAGAGTGTGAACCTGCAAATATATAGAGAAGATGAGTAAAAATCATATATTTATTAACTAAATGCATGGGAATTATGTGGTAAAATATGCAATATTGGATACCAATCACACCCCCACACTTATTCTTTTGCTCGTCCCGAGCAAAAACAAAGAAAAAAGAAAAGAAAATCCTAACTACCAATTTTATTACACCACTTTCGCAGGTGACGCGATTGCACTGAGCATGTGCAATAAGCCGTTAAACCTCTAGGTTACCCTAGAGGAGGAGTGTTGTCTCCTGAGGGTTTTCAGCGGATTACACCCCAAAATCCATAAAGAAAGAAAACAAATGTTAGTGTTTTGAAAATGCATTTTGAAAGAGAGACACGTTTTCGAACTATTTTTGCAAAAATATAAGTGATCTAAGGTCATAAGTCCACCTATAATCATTCTTCCTTAAACTTAGTCTCCATGCAAGATCTTGTCTTCAATTAAGATAAGAATTCAAAATTGGATTGAATACTCTATCTTTCATAAAACCTAGATAGTATGCACACCGTGTTCGTGAAGATTTCTGGGATTTCAACTCCAACCATCAAGCAATTTATTTATTTATATATATATATATCTTTTTTCTTTTATTTTTCTTCCCTTAGTCTAGGCTTTCTAGTTTACCCTTGTAGCGAGCCTTTAACCGATGACTCCCAACCAGACGGTCTTAGGGCACCAGATGAGAAAACATCCCTCGGGTTTAAGGTCTCAAGTAAAAAAGGCCACAAAACTAAAGGGGTTTATTCTTTTTCCTTTACCACCGTTAGGCGTGAATAATCATGCTTCTTGAGGCACAATTATCCAGCTTAATAAGTGATGTTTTATTTATATATATTTTTTTTCTTTTTTTTATTTATATGGCATTTTTGGTCTTTGTTTCCATCCCAAGAAATGTGTAAGTGTGAAGTGCATATTATCTAAGGCAAAAAATTCAAGATAAAAATATCTCACCAATTTTTCTTACTTAGCCTATAATTTCAAACAAGATCTATTATTTCAACTAGGTTTAAGATGTCATAATTAAGGCTTTCTTAATTTCTAAGATACATCTTAATTTTCTTAAAAATAGATCAAACTTTGTCTCTTTTTTCAAAAAGTTTTTATTTTTTTATTATTATTATTATTATTTTAATTTTTCTAAAAGAAAAAATAAATAAATCTAAAAATAAAATGGAAGACCTAAAAAAAAATGAAAATCCTAAAAAAAAAAATCCTAAAAAGAAAATAAAAAGTCCTATGTTAGTACATACCCCCCCATACCTATCTCATGCATTGTCCCCAATGTATGCAAGATGAAATGATGCATGAAATAGGTAAAAGGTAAGAAACTACCCCCTCTGTCGCTTTGGACCCGCAGTGGTGCTGGGTCCAGCTGACTGTGATCTCCTCAGCGTGGCCTCAATGCTATTTAACCTAGAGGATTGCTCCTCTACCTTTTTTCGCAGCCTCACTTGACCTCTAAAAATCTTCTTCATGCCCTTCCAGATGGAGGACATGAAGGCATGTGTATCATGTGGGGGGTCCTGCCTCCAAAACTCAGGTTCATCTTCATCCGCAAAACTCTCCTCAGAGGAGGACTCTACCGGTACATCCTCGGGCTGGACAGTAGGTGTCCAGACCGCATGCAAACAACTATTATACGAACTGGTAGGTCTCTCGGTGCAGCAAACACTCGGTCGAATGAATCAAATACATCAGCTGGTAGGAAAGTCCTACACAAACATGTAATCAATATGGGATGGGAGTATTTGGCACCTCGTGTGCGTGAAGAGTTGGCTATAAGTGCATGGAAGATGACCTTATTCAAAAAAATCGAGTGTTGACGAGTCATTAAATCATGTATAATTTGCAACACTGGTCTGTTGAAAGAGGAGGTGTGGTCTAGCCCTAAAATGTTTCGTTGGATCCAACGTCCAACGCAGTGAATATTTCTAAATGTCGTACTGGCTTTGAGCCCACGATCCTGCTCAGTACAACGAGCCCCCATAATAGTCATATACTCAATCAACGGGAGAGGCTCGCTATGTTGTGTGATGGTTGGGACAGAGGTGATTTCCTCAAGAAGAGGAAGCGTGACAAGTAAGTCTCCTATGGGCATGTGTACAGTAAACTGGTACATGTGTGGATCAATTGATGCTTGGTCAATGTGTGTGTAAAACATTGTCACCAAGTCGGGACAATAAAAAGCATCAGTCTCAGAGTGTCGTATACTAACGTGTACCAATTCCAAGTCCTAATTCTCTCTAAAAACACATGCCCATAACCATTTGGATCACTCAATATCCGCCCAAAATCTTTCTCAACAAAATTGGAGGTGCCATACTATGAATTTAGATCAAAGCGGTAAAAAGAAGAGATTTAGAATTCGAACCACCCCCGGAATTCGTGGGGGAAGAATTTCGATCTCTGCAGTGGGTTCAAGAAGCTCTGAATGAAGATGTAGCACCAGATCACCAACAAGAACTTGAAATCGATCGGAACAGACTCTGGCGGCGCGCAGGAGTCGTCAGAATTGCCGCAGAAGCTCGGCTGGGGCTGCGGTTTTGCGGCAGATCGGAGAGAACTGGGAAAGGGAAAATTTCAGTGGCGGCGCTGGAGAAGGATTTTTTTAGATCTGAGATGATATTTTCGTTTGAGGGAGGAAGTGTGTGGAAGAGGGGTTATTTATAGAAGGGAGAGAACTTTAGAATCCCACTTCTATCCCTAGGTTAAAAACAAATTTACCCTAGGGATTTGGATGTTTTGAAAATAACTTTGACCCTAGGGACTTGGAATATGAGGAAACCTAGGAATTTAGAAAGATTTAAATTTGGAAAGTGTGGAAACTCCTTTTAGCATAAAAATCCCTCCTAATTTTTTTAATTTTTTTTTATTTTTAATTATTAATTTCTAAAAGAAGTGTAAAGAAAGAAAATCTAAAAACTCTAAGTTAGTAAGGAAGGAGAAAAATTACCATAAGGTGGTGGTTTCGGTGGTGGTCTGATTGGTCCACGGAACATGGCCCAATCATCTTTTCTTTGGGTTTTGAGGAACCCACCAAAAATATCATGAATATGACCCACAAGAATGATGTATGCATGTGTGATTTTTATTATGTACATGCCCCCATCTACTTTCCATTTTCCATAATAAATTTCAGAATCAAATTTATCAATCACCTTGTCCCAGAATAGTGTATGAAATGATAGAACCGTTGACTTGGACTCAGGAATGACAGGAACTGATACTGACTCAGAAAGGTGACTGAAGTCAAGTGATGGTTCAGGAGTCGAAGTGAGTTCAGGAATTGGGACCAAGTCAAGAAAATGAAGCTCAAGTCCACAATCATTTCCCCCAGATGGAATGTGACTTTCTAAAGGTGATATCTCTTTACATCCAATATTAAGAAATTCTAGCTCATCACCATATAATTCTTCGAAACTTAAGTCAACATCTTCCGCTAGAATTGTACAATTATTTTCAGAAGTAAAGAGATTGTGAGAATCTAGGTCACATTCCATATGTAGTTCAATACATGAAGAACTTGCCAATTTGTCAATGGGATTTTCAAAAGTAATGAATTGGTCAAGTTTAATATGATCCTTAAAGATGGGTGATTCAACCTCATTATGAATTGGGACAGGATCCAATGTCGACTCCGGAAAAAGATTGAAGTCAGGTAAAGATACCAGAGTAATTATTGAATCAGGAAGAAGGATCGAATCACGAAGTTGGGGTTCAAGATCATATTCCTCATGTAATTAAATTCCACAAAAATGTGAACTTGCCAATTTATCAATGGGACTTTCAAAAGTATGGAATTGGTCAGTTCAACATGATCATCATAAATGATTGGTGATTCAATTTTGAAATGGACTGGCACTGGATCCAATACTGACTCGGGAAATGAAGTGAAATCATGTGAAGACACCGGAGTCATAATTGAATCAGGAAGGAAAATTGAATCATCAAGTGGAAGTTCAGGATCATATTTATGTTCAAGTTCATTTCAGGAAATGGAAAACTTGCCAAAATGTCAATGGGATCTGAATTTTGGACAAGTTCAGGTGATTGTGCTGAAATTGAATCTGGATTTCCAAGACTACATGACTCTTTGGTTTTAACAGAGTGGCTAGTGACATTAGAAATAGGATGAGAATGAAGAGTTTGGATCATCAAATCTATGTCACGATTTCTAGCATTTTGAGCATGAGTCATGTCTTCAAGCATCTTTCCATAATTGATGATTTCATTATTTTGATGAAAATATGAAGTGTTGTCTTGGAAGTGATGGTAAAATTGTGAGTCCATCAGATTTTGTGAGCGTTGTTTGGACTCAAGCAAGAATTCCTTACTCGTTCCCCAAGCAGATGGTTGTTCATTATAATAAGGTGGAACTGAGTAAGACTCTTGAAAATACTGTGGAATTGGAGGGGCAAATGTTTCTTGAAGTTGTTGCTCGACCCTCTGTAAATTGGCTTCTATACTCCTTAGTAACTCAGATTTTTCTTCAATTGGTGGTTCAGAAAAAGGAGTATATGAAGCGGAATCAGGAAATGAATACTGTGGACAAGGTGAATATGGTGGACAAGGAATTTGAGAATTTGACTCGGGGTACGTGAATCCCCAATTACTCGGTGAAGAGTTGAAATTATTATGGAAATTATAATTATTAGATGGGAGAATGGGTCATATTGATTCGGATAAGGCCAACCCGGTGTATGTGGTTGGTGCGTATTGTAAAACGCCGGGTTGGAATTATCCGAATATGATGGAGTCTGTGTGAAATATGGATTATTATTAGGATAGAAAGAATTGTTGAATGCCATATCACACAAAAAATCACAAACAAAAAAGAAAAATCAAACAACAAACAAAAAAGAAAAGAAAAAATCAAAACCAAGCCAAAGAAGGGTTGACCTAGACCTAGACGACTCCTAACTGATTAGACCGTCCACAGGAGGTTTAGTGTAGACTTAGACCACAAGTTAATCAGCCAGGGAAGGGCAAGGTTGGTGGGAGGTTTTCCGTCAGAGACGTTCCTTAATTAAGTAACCAGCAACCTTCGGGCTTTCGGCCCTCAATCCCTTTCCTAGACACTGATTTTGCAAGAGTCTATTTCCAACACTTTTCCCCCTTAGGATAATCTCCTAGATGAGTCCGAGATGTCCCTAAGCCAACGTCTATTTTTTTTATTAAATTAGGCTTGGGTAAGTGAGTGCTGGGATGGTGGTTTTCGGGCTAAGGAAAGGGTAATGAAATCCCCCACCTTATCTTATTTACGGGTTATGCCCTTAAAATGAATTGTGCAAGTGTACAAGAAATATAACTAGAATTCACTCAAAGCATGAAAATCAAGCAAGAGATGATTCCTAGTCTATATGCAATGCAAAACGTACCTTGCCTCCAGCACTCTTCAACAGTAAAAGTAAAGGAATTGAAAGACACGTGCCTAAAATGCAAATGTCTAAACAATTTTTAACAATTTCAACCAATTTTTTACTGTTGATTAAATTAGCAGGTAATAGGTGAAAAATACAGGAATTCAAGTATAGCAGCAGATGTATTTTGTAGAGCTGAAGATCCTGCAGAAAAATGATCAGTAGTGAGCTCCTCCTTGCCGCAGAACCGCGGCTTTTGCCGTGGGAACGCAGCAAGTCAGAGGGATCCTGGTCTCTGCTTTCGAGAGCAGAGGCCCAGGTCCGCTTATATGTCACTGCAATGCAAATTTTCCTGTTTTCTTCTCCTGTAACCTGCAACAGAGAAGAAGATTCGTTTAGTTCTTCACTTTAAAGAAAATCCGTTGCTCTTCCCGACAACGGCGCCATTTTTTTGATTAGATGAGAAAGGTGTATGTAAATGTATCGATGTATCCTTTCCTATCTCCGCTATAGCATAAGGCTATACCCAGTCGATTCTCAGGGAGAGCTAGCGATAGAAGCGTTACGAATCGTAGTGAAGAAATGTAAACGAAGTGTCTTCTATGCTTAATAGAATAAAACAATCATGGAACAAGAAATGAAAGAATGGATGAATATGTTCATGATGGAAAGTGGAAAAGAAATCAAGATTGGATTTGGTATTAACACTAGAAAGAATGAAAACTTGAAGAATCAAACCATGACTAGCTTACCTTACTACCTTGCCAAAGCTTACCAAACTCCGTGATAATGATGCTTGCCTTTGAGTCATTGGCATAGATGTGTCTTGCGTGTTGATCTAATTACTTTCTCATGCAGATGAAGGGTGGTTTAACCCATCGGAGAAGAGAAGACCATCCAACTTGCAAGATGAAATAAAGCAATCACCCATGAGTTAGTGAAGATGGCAAGGCTAGTGGTTAGCTAGTACATGGTAGAAAAATTAGCTACAAGCCATTAACAAATAAAAGCAAAGCATGAAGTAAAATTGCAAGGAAATAAAAGCATGAATTAAAGAAAGCAAGTAAAGAAAGCAATTAAACTAGAACCAAGCTCAAGTAGAGGAGTAGAGAATGGATCAATCCTTGCATTGCTTCAAGTTGTCACTCCTTGATATACAAGCTCTCTCTCTCTTACAACTCTCTCTTGCAATGATTTCTAGGGAAGAAGAAGAGGGACTAAAGAACTAAAACCTAGAGAAAAACCTAAGAAAATTACAACATCAACTAATTTCTCCTCTCTTCTCCATTCTGTCTTTTTTCGCAGGTCCTTGGTGCAGTTTATATAGCCTCAGAGAGAACTCTCCAGAACCTGGACAGGTGGCCAAAAGCTGGCGCCCAACAGTCCCGTAACTGTCACGCGCGCGGCAGGGCGCGGCAAAACTGAATCCGTTGGCTAACAACTTTCTGGTACGAAGTTGTTACAAGTTTGTTAGCCACGTGGTCTTCTAGAGTCTTCAGTTGGCGCGCGGATCTCTCTGGATCTTGGATTCAAATTTGGGCTTTATCTTAATCTTGGATTTAATCCCTTTAATTATTGCTAATTAAAGTGATTATTGGGCTATCTCTCCATTAGAGTGTGAACCTGCAAATATATAGAGAAGATGAGTAAAAATCATATATTTATTAACTAAATGCCTGGGAATTATGTGGTAAAATATGCAATATTGGATACCAATCACACCCCCACACTTATTCTTTTGCTCGTCCCGAGCAAAAACAAAGAAAAAAGAAAAGAAAATCCTAACTACCAATTTATTACACCACTTTCGCAGGTGACGCGATTGCACTGAGCATGTGCAACAAGCCGTTAAACCTTTAGGTTACCCTAGAGGAGGAGTGTTGTCTCCTGAGGGTTTTCAGCGGATTACACACACAAAATCCATAAAGAAAGAAAACAAATGTTAGTGTTTAGAAAATGCATTTTGAAAGAGACACGTTTTCGAACTATTTTTGCAAAAATATAAGTGATCTAAGGTCATAAGTCCACCTATAATCATTCTTCCTTAAACTTAGTCTCCATGCAAGATCTTGTCTTCAATTAAGGTAAGAATTCAAAATTGGATTGAATACTTTATCTTTCATAAAACCTAGATAGTATGCACACCGTGCTCGTGAAGATTTCTGGGATTTCAACTCCAACCATTAAGCCATTATTTATTTATATATATATATATCTTTTTTCTTTTATTTTTCTTTCCTTAGTCTAGGCTTTCTAGTTTACCCTTGTAGCGAGCCTTTAACCGATGACTCCCAAACCAGACGGTCTTAGGGCACCAGATGAGAAAACATCCCTCTGGTTTAAGGTCTCGAGTAAAAAAGGCCACAAAACTAAAGGGGATTATTCTTTTTCCTTTACCACCGTTAGGCGTGAATAATCATGCTTCTTGAGGCACAATTATCCAGCTTAATAAGTGATGTTTTATTTATATATATATATTTTTCTTTTTTTTTCTTTTTTTATTTATATGGCATTTTTGGTCTTTGTTTCCATCCCAAGAAATGTGTAAGTGTGAAGTGCATATTATCTAAGGCAAAAAATTCAAGATAAAAATATCTCACCAATTTTTCTTACTTAGCCTATAATTTCAAACAAGATCTATTATTTCAACTAGGTTTAAGATGTCATAATTAAGGCTTTCTTAATTTCTAAGATACATCTTAATTTTCTTAAAAATAGATCAAAACTTTGTCTCTTTTTTCAAAAAGTTTTTATTTTATTATTATTATTATTATTTTTTTAATTTTTCTAAAAGAAAAAATAAATAAAATCTAAAAATAAAATGGAAGACCTAAAAAAAAAATGAAAATCCTAAAAAATAAAAATCCTATAAAGAAAATAAAAAGTCCTATGTTAGTACATACCCCCTCATACCTATCTCATGCATTGACCCCAATGTATGCAAGATGAAATGATGCATGAAATAGGTAAAAGGTAAGAAACTACCCCCTCTGTCGCTTTGGACCCGCAGTGGTGCTGGGTCCAGCTGACTGTGATCTCCTCAGCGTGGCCTCAATGCTATCTAACCTAGAGGATTGCTCCTCTACCTTTTTTCGCAGCCTCACTTGACCTCTAAAAATCTTCTTCATGCCCTTCCAGATGGAGGACATGAAGGCATGTGTATCATGTGGGGGGTCCTGCCTCCAAAACTCAGGTTCATCTTCATCCGCAAAACTCTCCTCAGAGGAGGACTCTACCGGTACATCCTCGGGCTGGACAGTAGGTGTCCAGACCGCATGCAAACAACTATTATACGAACTGGTAGGTCTCTCGGGTGCAACAAACACTCGGTCGAATGAATCAAATACATCAGCTGGTAGGAAAGTCCTACACAAACATGTAATCAATATGGGATGGGAGTATTTGGCACCTCGTGTGCGTGAAGAGTTGGCTATAAGTGCATGGAAGATGACCTTATTCAAACAAACCGAGTGTTGACGAGTCATTAAATCATGTATAATTTGCAACACTGGTCTGTTGAAAGAGGAGGTGTGGTCTAGCCCTAAAATGTTTCGTTGGATCCAACGTCCAACGCAGTGAATATTTCTAAATGTCGTACTGGCTTTGAGCCCACGATCCTACTCAGTACAACGAGCCCCCATAATAGTCATATACTCAATCAACGGGAGAGGCTCGCTATGTTGTGTGATGGTTGGGACAGAGGTGATTTCCTCAAGAAGAAGAAGCGTGACAAGTAAGTCTCCTATGGGCATGTGTACAGTAAACTGGTACATGTGTGGATCAATTGATGCTTGGTCAATGTGTGTGTAAAACATTGTCACCAAGCAGGGACAATAAAAAGCATCAGTCTCAGAGTTGTCGTATACTAACGTGTACCAATTCCAAGTCCTAATTCTCTCTAAAAAACATGCCCATAACCATTTGGATCACTCAATATCCGCCCAAAATCTTTCTCAACAAAAATTGGAGGTGCCATACTATGAATTTAAGATCAAAGCGGTAAAAAGAAGAGATTTAGAATTCGAACCACCCCCGGAATTCGTGGGGGGAAGAATTTCGATCTCTGCAGTGGGTTCAGGAAGCTCTGAATGAAGATGTAGCACCAGATCACCAACAAGAACTTGAAATCGATCGGAACAGACTCTGGCGGCGCGCAGGAGTCGTCAGAATTGCCGCAGAAGCTCGGCTGGGGCCGCGGTTTTGTGGCAGATCGGAGAGAACTGGGAAAGGGAAAATTTCAGTGGCGGCGCTGGAGAAGGATTTTTTTAGATCTGAGATGATATTTTCGTTTGAGGGAGGAAGTGTGTGGAAGAGGGGTTATTTATAGAAGGGTGAGAACTTTAGAATCCCACTTCTATCCCTAGGTTAAAAACAAATTTACCCTAGGGATTTGGAAGTTTTGAAAATAACTTTGACCCTAGGGACTTGGAATATGAGAAAACCTAGGAATTTAGAAAGATTTTGAATTTGGAAAGTGTGGAAACTCCTTTTAGCATAAAAATCCCTCCTCATTTTTTTAAATTTTTTTATTTATTTTTAATTATTAATTTCTAAAAGAAGTGTAAAAGAAAGAAAATCTAAAAACTCTAAGTTAGTAAGGAAGGAGAAAAATTACCATAATATAGGCTATTGACTGGCTCGGGTAGCCATGTTTGAGCTCTGAGCGGTTATTGTAGGAGGAGCCACCATCTTTCAGGAGACTTCCCGAGAGGTAGTTGTCAGGGCAGGACAAAAAATAGGTTATTAACTGACTCGCGTAGCAGGCCATCAGGGTGAGGACCCGATGTAGGCTAAGCTCTGAGCGGTCATCGTGAGTGAGCCTTCATCTTTCAGGAGAGTCCCTCAGGGGTAGCCATCAGGTAGGACCCGATAAATGCTATTGACTGGCTTGGGTAGCCATTATGATGAGGACCTGATGTAGGCTAAGCTCTGAACAGTCATTATGGGTGAGCTTCCATCTTTAAGAGACTCCCCAAGGGGTAACCATAAGGGTAGGAGCGGATATAGGTTGTTAATCGGCTCGGGTAGTCGTCAGAGTGAGGAACCAATTTAGGTTGAGCTCTGAGTGATTATTATGGGCGAGCCTCCATCTTTCAGAAGGCTCCCCGAGAGGTAGTTGTCAGGATAGGACCTGATATAGGCTATTAACTAGCTCAGTTAGCTATCACGGTGTGGACCCGATGTAGGTTGATCTTCGATCGGTCATTGTCGACGAGCCTCCATCTTTCAGGAGACTCTCCCTGACGGGTAGCCATTAGGATAATACACAATATAGGTTATTGACTATCTCGGGTAGCCATCAGAGTGAGGATCAGATGTAGGCTGAGCTCTGAGTAATCATTGTAGGTGAGCTTCCATCTTTCAGGAGACTTCCCATGGGTTGCCATTATGGAATGACCTGATATAGGTTGTTAACTGGCTTGAGTAGCCATCAGGGTGAGGACCCACATGGTTTGAGCGCTGAACGGTCATTGTGGGCGAACATCTATCTTTTAGGAGACTCCCTAAGGGGTAGCCGTCAAGGTAAGACCTAATATAGGCTGTTGGCTGGCTCGGGTAGCTCAGAGTAAAGACTCAATGTAGACAGAGCTCCGAGCAGTCATTATCGGTGAGCCTCCATCTTTCAGTAGACTCCCCGAGGGTAGTTATCATACCTTGATGAGGTACATAACATCAAAAATGAGAGAACTTGCATAATCTTTTCCTTGGATATTACATAGTTTTTCACGTAGTATCATTTCAAGGGAAAAGAGTTTCATTATTTCTTTAGGATCTTCCTGTCCTGGGTTGTGCTGATTAGTAAGCGCTTTAGACGATAGACTTGGCTGGGGTATCTCTGGCCTCTGGATCTTCATCTTGTTCGAGGATGAACTCTTTGAGGTATCCACGTTGAACCTTGAGGTACCTTTTGAGGGCCCAATAATGCAGGGTGGCGTGCCCCAAACTGCCATGAGAAGAACAGTATCCTCCTATTTCTAGGAGACCTGGGTCGTGCTTACTTGGCTTAGGCACCCAGACTTGAGGCTTGATGAAGTGAAGGATTTGATCAATCGGTAACTTCAATAGAGTGAAAACTGAGTCGTCCTTGGTCTTTGTTGTTGTCAGGGTAGTGATTTCCTTCCTCTTGCGTGCTGGGGTGTGACGCCCCTAGTCTGCTTTCATGTAGGGTTGATTATATGGCTCTCTGGATCCTCATGTGGTGAGGTTGTTTGGGAGTGCATCTGGTTTAACTTGAAACGTAAGTCGGTCAGAGCTGAGAGATGTTGATGGACATCAGAGGACGCGTTCACTTGGGCTTCCCTTGCGCTCAACTCAATGACTCATTATTAAGCTTTTCGTAGGGCTTTTATCTGCGAGAGTAGCTGACTGTTGATTTGCATTATCGCTTCTCGCTCTCGGTTGATGGTGTCGCGATAAATGGCAATCAGTTCTTGCTCGCGGTCTGCTTGGGCCCGCAGTTCACCCAGCTGTTGTTGCAGGTTGGCCACTTATTGGATAAGCTATCCATAAGAGAGTGTTAACAGTTCGAGCTCGTCTGCTGCATTGACATCATGGTCGGTAGTTTTCGTGGGTACCATGGTTGTTGGAAACAATTTTTAAAAACATCAAAGTGTATAAAATTGGGAAGACTCTGAGTGTGGACTCAAAGATCTTAATGAAAGCATCAAATGCAGTACGTAATTCTTGGAGAGCTATCCATGTACCAAATTATGAGGATTAATGGATGAAATTCAGAGATCAAACTAGGGATAACATGCAAATTTATATGAAACCTAAAAGGAAAAAACCATGTGCAAGAGAGAGGGTTCAACTATAATCTAGAGAAAATTATAATGGTGGTAGCTTGATTTTACACGCTAGGGTTTTTGGGCTTGATTGGTCATCCTTCTTGTTGGAGGGAGTTTACTATTTATACAAGTGGGTGTTTTTGGATGAGGTTACAGAGTTCTCATCTATTTAAACATCTATCCTATCTTAACTGCTTATCTTCAAGGTGGTTGGGCTGAACCTTCTGACTTGAATTGGTAGAGCACGCGTTCGTCTTTATTCAGTGGTCCTCGGCTAGCTGTAGACATGAATGATATACTCTCTGGCTTTAACCGTCGGGTCCAAATGAGGATTAGCTTGGAGATAGGGGTATCGGCTACAACTCTATCTCTATTCTTCTACCCACTGCATGGTGTTTGAATGAGATCAGGACTATTCATCTCATGTTCTGGATATGGACACATGCGTGCGATCATCCTGGGGCTAGATGGACTCGTGTCGTAATCTCAAGAGGGTAGAAAACTAACCACTACACCCTTAAATGTAAAAGCACATAACAATTCAAAGACAAATAGGCATAAATCATATTATTACATATTATATATATTAAGATTAGAAGTGCCCAAGAATATATTTTCTCTCTATTGTACTAGAATAATTGCGACAAATGGAGCCTTTAGAGGTTAGGTTTTTCCTCTGGCTGGTTATCAATAGAGCGATTCTGATATGTGACAATTTGAGGAGAACAAACTGGTATGGGCCTAGCGTCTATCCCCTATAGATGGCTGTAGGCTGTCTAGAAATCACTGTCGATAAAGTCTTGGATGCGGACCTCACTGAACGATAGGGTCACTCCCAGCTCAGAGGCGAGTTTCAAGTCAGATGTGAAAATTAACCACAACCGAAACGCGAATATCATCATACAAAAAATGTATCATCATATAGAAAATGTGAGGGTCACGTTCAAAGGTTAAATGCGACACTCGCGTTGCTCATCAAATGTGAGTCTAAGTAGCTTGGCGCTTTGTATCAAACGCGAGGCTGTAAGCTGCGTGTTTCCACTTAGACGCGACCTAGAGAAGCCTGTGAGCTCTGCATCTAACAATAAACTGAGATTCGTGTCCAACAAAAGACCCGCATTTTTATTGTAAGTGACCACCATTACAGGGTCAATTAATACCCACATAATGTGGGAAGTTAATCACTATTATGGAGAAATTCTAGGAGATAATTCTACCGCTGATTTCCCTTACAAATAGCTATTAAAACTATGAGGAAAAGGCTTTTCTTTTGGCCTTTTTCTGTAGGATTTTGCAGAGAGAGGGAGAGATAAAGGAAGAAATTTTCTTTTCTTTAAAAGAAAAACTCTAACACTTGTTGCATTCAAGTGGAGTTATTTTAATCTCTTAGAGAGCATCCTTGAGATGATCTAAGAATAGATTTTTGTTTAGCTGATCAACAGAGAACAAGATTCACTCTCCATCTATACATGAAGAACCCAGTTTTAAACAAAGAGGAGATCCACTCAAACCCTCCTCTCTTTTGTAATCAAATTTTGATCCATTGTATTCTTCTTTGCCATCAATAAGAATTTGTACACGACTTAAATTTCTAAGGGAACAAAAGATGGTAACTACATTGGGGATATTTTTCTCTACTGACGAGAAGATTGTGGAGCAAATTGACGTCAAACTCCTTGGATCAACAGTCGAATCTCTTGTTGTCGAGTTCGACCAAGAACAATTTAAAGAATTTCTCTCTTCGGGCTCCAAGCCCAAAGGCAATGCGGAAGCACCACAAAGTTTCTTTGGGGACTCGCTCACAACTCTCTTCAGAGACTTCTCCAAAAGTGACCTACATACTTGCTCACAACGCAAGTGGCGTCACTTTCAGCGAGATTTTGAAAACCTCCCGTGTTACCCACATGGCACACGTCAATGTCTTTCAGGAGATCTGTAGGGCCAATGTATTGGCTCATGGTCAAAAAGATGGTGAAAACCAATCCCAACATCATTCTCCTCTCCAGATTCTGCAATTCCAGATGACCGAGGTTTCCAACAACCCTTGCGACTCAACCAAAATGTTGAACATCTACAAAGGCGTGGTGCTCATTGACAACAAGTTACAAACTCGGCAGTTGCATTTTATTCTGTAGACATTGAATGCGAGTCTGAGGCCTGCATTTCTCAATGCGAGGTTCGCGTTCATCCCATGTGCATTTTAGCACCCAAGCACAACGTCTGTATTTCACCATCAAAATGTGAGACCTGCTTCAGCCTTTGGCCAAGACAAAAGGCGAGGTCCATATTTACTGATTGTAACTCAATATTGCATATTTTACATCATAATCCCCATGCATATTACAAATAAATATATGAATTTTAATCCTCTTCTCTACATATTTGCAGGTACACATTTAAGAGAGAGATTTTCAAATAATCACTTAATTACCACTAATTAAATGATTAATCCAAGCTTAAGGATAAAGCCAAATCTAAACCCAAGATCCAGAGAGATTCGCTCAACCAACAGATATTCTAGAATGTCCACGTGGCCAACAACCCCGTAACCACTCAGCAACAGAAATCCGTTGCTGAACGGATTCGGTTACGCCGCGGACGCGCGGCAGGGCGCGGCAATCTAGGGCCGTTGGATCCCCGGATTTTGTGGCAACCACCTTATCTCCAGAAGCTTCTCAGTTCTCCTATAAATACTTCATTTGTACCTGCGAGAAAAAAGGTGATCAGAGAAGAGAGAGAGATTAGTGAATAGATTGTAATTTTGTTAGGTTTTGTTTAGGATTTTTAGTTCTCTCTAGGATCTTCTCCTCCCTAGATTTCATTGCAAGAGAGATTTGTATGAGAGAGAGAGCTTGTATCAACAAGGAGTGACAACTTGGAGCTATACAAGGATTGATCCATTCTCTACATATCTACTTGAGCTTGATTCTAGTTTGTCTTCTTCACTTGCTTTTATTTTGCTTTGTTACTTGCTTTGTTAATTTCTAGCAATTCAATCATGCTTTGCTTTGCTTTTGTAATGTCTAGTAGCTAATTTCTTGTTCCATGTACTAGCTAACCACTACTCTTGCTAACTCCTAACTCATGGGTGATTGCTTTACTTCATCTTGCAATTTGTATGATCTTCTCAGTTCTCTGAACGGATTCGGTTACGCCGCGGACGCGCGGCAGGGCGCGGCAATCTAGGGCCGTTGGATCCCCGGATTTTGTGGCAACCACCTTATCTCCAGAAGCTTCTCAGTTCTCCTATAAATACTTCATTTGTACCTGCGAGAAAAAAGGTGATCAGAGAAGAGAGAGAGATTAGTGAATAGATTGTAATTTTGTTAGGTTTTGTTTAGGATTTTTAGTTCTCTCTAGGATCTTCTCCTCCCTAGATTTCATTGCAAGAGAGATTTGTATGAGAGAGAGAGCTTGTATCAACAAGGAGTGACAACTTGGAGCTATACAAGGATTGATCCATTCTCTACATATCTACTTGAGCTTGATTCTAGTTTGTCTTCTTCACTTGCTTTTATTTTGCTTTGTTACTTGCTTTGTTAATTTCTAGCAATTCAATCATGCTTTGCTTTGCTTTTGTAATGTCTAGTAGCTAATTTCTTGTTCCATGTACTAGCTAACCACTACTCTTGCTAACTCCTAACTCATGGGTGATTGCTTTACTTCATCTTGCAATTTGTATGATCTTCTCTTCTCCGATGGGTTTTGTTTCATTTCTTGGCAAGAATCTTGTTGTAATTCTCCATATGATTCATGTGTGCCTCATGTAGAGCCTAGTCTTTGAACTAGTGCCTTGATGGAACATGGAGATGGAGCACCAATATGCTAATTGATGTACAACTTCACTACTTCCATTAGTGAATGTTGTATGTTCTTCATTTGCATCCCTTGAGTGTATCTCTTGTGATTCCATTAGTGAAAGTCTATCTTGTAGGCCGATGACCATCTATGGAGGCTACAAGACAAGTCCAAGAATGAATCCCCATCATCTTAGTGGGAAAGTAATTAGATCACAAGCAAGACAAATACATGCCGATGAATCAACATGAGGCACGCATCACTATCACGGAGTTTAGTTAGTTTAGCAAGGTAGTTAAAGTTAGCTAGTCATGGATTTCTTGCATTCAAAGTTTTCTTGATTTTACTTTCTTTTTAGTTGTTAGTTCAAATCCATCTCAATCTTGATTTCTCCCGATTTCCACCATGAACATAGCCACTAATTCTTTCATTTGTTTTTCTTTTGATTCTTTATTCTTGTAAACAAAGAAGAGTTCTCGTTTTATCTTCTCACGTGTATCGTAACATTTCTACACTAGCTCTTCCTGAGATCCGACTCGGTATAGCCCTAGGCTATAGCGGAGACAAGAAAGGGTACATCAATCACATTCTATACACATAATAAGTACACGCCCTTTTCCAGTCTAATCAATTTTTGGCGCCGTTGCCGGGGATGACAATTCTCTAATACGGCGCACACGTATCCTTTGTTAATCAATTTTTGGCGCCGTTGCCGGGGAGAGCGACGGTATTTTTAAAAGTGAGAAACTAAACGATATATCTTCTCTGTTGCAGGTACAGGTTGAAGATTCAGAAATATTTGCACAGCAGAATCATATAAGTGGACCTGGGCCTCTGCTCAAGAAAGCAGAGCCCAGGATCCCTCTATTGTGCCGCGGATCCACCAGAATTGCCGTGGGAACGCGGCACTTTAGAGTTCACTACTTACAAAATTTTTGCAGGGGCTTCTGCTCTGCAAGATACTGCTGCCTATATACTTCATTTCCTGTATACTTCACTGTATTCCTGTTAATTAATTCAACAGTAAGAAATTGGTTGATAATTGCTAAAAAAATTGTTAGACATCTTGCATTATAGGCACGTGTCTTTCAATTACTTTAAATTTACTGTTGAAGAGCGCGTGGGACAAGGTACGTGATTCATTGCATATAGACTAAGACTCACTCTTTGTTTGATTTTTCTTACTTGGAGTGAACCTTGTTTGTTTCTATATCGTACACTTGCACAATTAATTCTAAGGGCAATTCCTGTAAATAACATAAGGTGGGGGAGGTCATTACCCTTTCCTTAGCCCGGAAATCATTTTCCCCACGTACTCACAATCCTAAGCTTGTAAATAAAATTTGATAGACGTTGGCCCTAGGGACATCCGGACTCACTTAGGAGATTATCCTAAGGGGGAAAAGTGTTGGAAATTGACTTCTGTAAAATCGGTGTCTAGGAAAGGGGTTGAGGGCCGAAAGCCCGAAGGTTGTTGGTTACTTAATTAAGGAACGTCTTCGGACGGAAAACCTCCCAACGACTTTACCCTTCCCTGGCTGATTTGCTTATAGTCAAGGTCTACACTAAACCTCCTGTGGACAGTCTATTTAGGAGTCATCTAGGACCAGAAACCCTAGACAAGCTTGGATTGATTTTTTCTTTTGTTTGTTATTTTTCTTTTTTCGCTGGTGTGATCGGTGCACGTTGTTTGTGATTGTATATACAATAGTGGTTTTGTGATACTAATTCTTTCTACACTTACACTTCCACAACCACTTCATCATGACCAACAACGTCTCACTTCAGGATCGATTTTATCCGATTCGCACCTCCATTCCTTCATGCATTCTTCTCCCCGAGCCTAATGGAAACAACTTTGAGCTGAAACCACAATTCATAAATACACTTCCCCACTTCCATGGTCTAGAGTCTGAGGACGCGTACCTCTTTATTCGTGAGTTTGAAGAGGTATGCCAAATGATGAGAATATCCCAACTTTCTGAGGATGCTGTTAGGTTACGGTTCATACCGTTTGCACTTAAGGATTTAGCTAAGAAATGGCTTTATAATCTTCCAGTCAGTTCCATATCTTTATGGGAGGATTTTGTTAAAGTCTTTCTTAAGAAGTTCTATCCTATCCACAAAACAGCCCTCATGAGAAAAAATATAATGCAATTCAAGCAGGACCCAAATGAACCTTTCTGGAAGTATCTTGAGCGTTTCAAAGACCTCCTTGCCCTATGTCCCCATCATGGCATAGAGAAATGGCGTCTATGCCAGATTATCTATGATGGATTAGATTACCAAACAAAAACCCTTTTGGAATCCATGTGCCAAGGAGAATTCCTGAAAAAAGATGAACATCAGGGGTGGGATCTCTTTGAAACCCTAGCTGAGAAAACCATTCAGTGGGAGTCATGTCCTGATAAACCGACTCCCACCACTTCCAGAACTGGTACACATTCCAAAGAATCCTCTATAGCTGCAGAAACCAAGATCACACAATTAATGAAGAGGATAGAACTGCTTGAGTCAAAAGGGAATTCTGTGGTCAACCAGGTCAACCCATTGCCTTTGATTAAACCAGGTTGCACCAACTGTCATGACCTTAGCCATGTCTTTGAGGAGTGTCCATTTTATCAGCCCCAATCATTTCAGGAGAACATGAATGCAACTTTTACCAGACCTCCATACTCCAGCACTTACAAGTCAGGATGGCAGAACCATCCAAATTCTTTGTGGAGTCAGTCTGGTACTGAGCATCATATGCCACCACTTCCACATCTGTACAATGCTCAGTTTCATCCATCCAGTTTCGATCAGAATTCACTGTATATTCATCCATCTCAAAGTCCACCACAGTCATATCAGGACCCACCACCATATTACCAATCACAGTTCCAATCTCCATATCCTCAACATCCACCCCAAAATAATTCTGAAATATCTGAGTTGAAACAAATGATAGAAACCTTAACAAAGAACCAGCAACAGGAGTTGAATGAAATGAAGGTCCAGATCAAGCAATTGGCTGAGAATCAAAAAGGACTGTTCTTAAGCCAGCCATTGCTAAATCCCAAAGTTGAAAATTCAGGACCCAGTCACTGTCATGCCATTCATACCCTGAGATCTGGTAAACAAGTTGACAATAAGGTTTCTAGTCCACAATCTCATCCAGTACCAAAGCAAACTCCTCATGTCCCAATGTCACCAACTTTTGACAAACCATCCTCTAGTTCAGAGCCATCCACTTCCAAGGCTAAGGGTGAAGAAAAGGTAGATGAGCATACATACAAGCCTATAGTTCCATATCCAAATAGGCTGAGAAATAATAAGTCAAATGCTCACATGGAGAAAATAAAAGAAACATTCAATAAGGTCCAAATCAATGTCCCTCTTCTTGATGCCATTCAACAAGTGCCTTCATATGCCAAATTTTTGAAGGAAATGTGCACCAAGAAGAAGAAGACCCAAGTCCCTAAAAAAGTCTTCCTTGCATCATCCATCAATGAGTTGCTCACTGGTCCAATTCCTGTTAAGTACAAAGACCCAGGGAGCCCCACCATTTCATGCATCATAGGACAGACTACAATAAATAGGGCACTTCTTGATTTGGGGGCCAGTATCAATCTCCTGCCTTTCTCTGTGTACCAACAATTGGGGTTAGGTGATCTTCTCCCGACCCAAATGACCATTCAATTGGCTGACCGCTCTGTTACAAAACCCAAGGGGGTAATTCAAGATGTCCTTGTCAAAGTTGGAGAATTCTTTTATCCAGTTGACTTTGTTGTCCTTGAAACAAAACCAGTGTCAAATTCCAATCAAAGGGCACAAATTCCTGTCATTCTGGGTCGACCATTCCTGGCTACTGCAAATACAATCATTAATTGCCGGAATGGATCAATGAGGTTGACTTTTGGTAACATGACACATGAACACAATGTCTTCCACACACAGCCTCACAAAACAAAAGATCAAACATTTGAGGTTAATTTCATTAGTAACAATTGTGAGGAGGAAGGTGAAGATCCAAAAGATGAGTCACAACCTTGTGATTCTCTTATCCGAGTACCCTTTAAAAAGGGGAAAGTTGATATCTTCACTTTCAATGAGCCAACTGAGACTGTATTTGAACCTCCAATTGATATATCATTTGAAGACTTGTTTGCTGATGAGATCATGTGCTTAGATGAGTCAACTCGGGGTAAGTTAGCTAATTGTCCACTGCCGGATGTTGACTTGAGCTTTGAAGAATTATATGGAGAGGAGTTAAAATTTCTAAACACTGGAAGTGATGAGATTCTGAGTGAGAGTGGTGATAAGGACTTTGTTTGTGAACGATGTGGTGGAAAGAGTATGAATGAAAATAACAACAAATTGAAACTGGAATCACCTAGGGTAAGAACAATTCAGACCGTTTCCCAATGGAGTTCAAGAAAGAGAACACATTGGAACGATGGGAAACGGGCCAGAGGGAAGCGACCAAAAACCCAGGTGAGAGTTACATTTGTATATTCCTTGTAAATAATTTTTCCTACCTCTTACCTGTTTCATGCATACATTTACCATAATGCATTGAGGACAATGCATGAAATAAGTGTGGGGGAGGGTTTACTAACATAGGATTTTCTTTTCTTTATAGGATTTTTTAGGACTTTTATTTTTTTTTTTTTTTAGGTCTTTTATTTTTAGATTTTATCTATAGATTTTTTTTTTTTCTAGATTTTCCATTTTCTTTTTAGATTTTGCTTTTCTTTTAGAAAAATATAAATAAAAAAAAAATAAATAAAAAAATAAACAAAAAAAAAAAAAAAAACTTTTTGAAATAAAAGACAACAGTTTTGATCTATTTTTAAGAAAATGAAGATGTATCTTAGAAATTAAGAAAGCCTTAATTATGACATCTTAAACATAGTTGAAGTAATAGATCTTGTTTAAGATTATAGGCTAAGTAAGTAAAATTGGTGAGATATTCTTATCTTGAATTTTTTGCCTTAGATAATATGCACTTTACACTTACACATTTCTTGGGATGGAGACAAAGACCAAAAATGCCATATAAATAAAAAAAAAAAAAAAAAAGAAAATATATATAAATAAAGCATCACCTATTAAGCTGGGAAATTGTGCCTCAAGAAGCATGATTACTCACGCCTAACGGTGATCTCACTTATTAAGCTGGATAATTGTGCCTCAAGAAGCATGATCATTCACGCCTAACGGTGATAAAAAATAATCCCCTTTAGTTTTGTGGCCTTTTTCACTCGAGACCTTAAACCCGAGGGATGTTTTCTCATCTGGTGCCCTAAAACCATCTGGTTTGGGAGTCATCGGTTAAAGGCTTGCTACATGGGTGAACTAGAAAGCCTAAGAAAACTAAGGGAAGAAAAAAGCAGAAAAAGAAAAATATATATATATATAGATAAATAAATGGCTTGATGGTTAGAGTTGAAATCCCAGGAAATCTTCACTTACACGGTGTGCATACTATCTAGGTTTTATGAAAGATAAAATATTCAATCCAATTTTGAACTCTTACCTTAATTGAAGACAAAATCTTGCATGGATACTAAGTTTAAGGAAGATTGATTATAGGTGGACTTATGACCTAGGATCACTTATATTTTTGCAAAAATAGTTCGTAAACTTGTCTCTTATTCAAAATGCGTTTTCGAAAATACTAACATTTGTCTTCTTTCTTTATGGATTTTGTGGGTGTAATCCGCTGAAAACCCTCAGGAGACAACACTCCTCCTCTAGGGTAACCTAGAGGTTTAACGGCTTGTTGCACATGCTCAGTGCAATCGCGTCACCTGCGAAAGTGGTGTAAATAAATTGGTAGTTTAGATTTTTCTTTTCTTTTTCTTTGTTTTGCTCGGGACGAGCAAAAGAATAAGTGTGGGGGTGTGATTGTAACTCAATATTGCATATTTTACATCATAATCCCCATGCATATTACAAATAAATATATGAATTTTAATCCTCTTCTCTACATATTTGCAGGTACACATTTAAGAGAGAGATTTTCAAATAATCACTTAATTACCACTAATTAAATGATTAATCCAAGCTTAAGGATAAAGCCAAATCTAAACCCAAGATCCAGAGAGATTCGCTCAACCAACAGATATTCTAGAATGTCCACGTGGCCAACAACCCCGTAACCACTCAGCAACAGAAATCCGTTGCTGAACGGATTCGGTTACGCCGCGGACGCGCGGCAGGGCGCGGCAATCTAGGGCCGTTGGATCCCCGGATTTTGTGGCAACCACCTTATCTCCAGAAGCTTCTCAGTTCTCCTATAAATACTTCATTTGTACCTGCGAGAAAAAAGGTGATCAGAGAAGAGAGAGAGATTAGTGAATAGATTGTAATTTTGTTAGGTTTTGTTTAGGATTTTTAGTTCTCTCTAGGATCTTCTCCTCCCTAGATTTCATTGCAAGAGAGATTTGTATGAGAGAGAGAGCTTGTATCAACAAGGAGTGACAACTTGGAGCTATACAAGGATTGATCCATTCTCTACATATCTACTTGAGCTTGATTCTAGTTTGTCTTCTTCACTTGCTTTTATTTTGCTTTGTTACTTGCTTTGTTAATTTCTAGCAATTCAATCATGCTTTGCTTTGCTTTTGTAATGTCTAGTAGCTAATTTCTTGTTCCATGTACTAGCTAACCACTACTCTTGCTAACTCCTAACTCATGGGTGATTGCTTTACTTCATCTTGCAATTTGTATGATCTTCTCTTCTCCGATGGGTTTTGTTTCATTTCTTGGCAAGAATCTTGTTGTAATTCTCCATATGATTCATGTGTGCCTCATGTAGAGCCTAGTCTTTGAACTAGTGCCTTGATGGAACATGGAGATGGAGCACCAATATGCTAATTGATGTACAACTTCACTACTTCCATTAGTGAATGTTGTATGTTCTTCATTTGCATCCCTTGAGTGTATCTCTTGTGATTCCATTAGTGAAAGTCTATCTTGTAGGCCGATGACCATCTATGGAGGCTACAAGACAAGTCCAAGAATGAATCCCCATCATCTTAGTGGGAAAGTAATTAGATCACAAGCAAGACAAATACATGCCGATGAATCAACATGAGGCACGCATCACTATCACGGAGTTTAGTTAGTTTAGCAAGGTAGTTAAAGTTAGCTAGTCATGGATTTCTTGCATTCAAAGTTTTCTTGATTTTACTTTCTTTTTAGTTGTTAGTTCAAATCCATCTCAATCTTGATTTCTCCCGATTTCCACCATGAACATAGCCACTAATTCTTTCATTTGTTTTTCTTTTGATTCTTTATTCTTGTAAACAAAGAAGAGTTCTCGTTTTATCTTCTCACGTGTATCGTAACGTTTCTACACTAGCTCTCCCTGAGATCCGACTCGGTATAGCCCTAGGCTATAGCGGAGACAAGAAAGGGTACATCAATCACATTCTATACACATAATAAGTACACGCCCTTTTCCAGTCTAATCATTTACCAGCCAAAATGTGAGGTTCGCATTCTGTTATCAGAACATGAGACCCGCGTTCAGCCTTTGTCCAAAACAAAATGCGAGGTTCGCATTTTTCTACCAGAATACGAGACTCGCGTTGAGGAGCAAGGCCTTTTCAAATGTGACCTTCATGTTTTTACACATAAATGCGGAGTCCGCATCCAGTCTCCAAAGGCTAAGAGCAGTGCTAAAATAAAAAGCCCTCACCCCCATGGGTTCAAGGCTGGTTCTTCTGATACCTCTACAATGGATTTGAGGGACTACTTGATGAAAAGCGGAGTGTCCATCAAATCACCCCATAATGCTGCTGCGAGCAATTCACCTTGATAGTACTCTCCAAGTGTCACTGCAGCTCACGTACAAGGAATCCATTAGTCTTCAGTCGGTTATCAGCAACCCTATCTTCTAACTTAGTCGAGTGGCATTGCTCTAGAGAGAAGGGAACATTTTCTGATGTGGAGTATCCCGATGTGACTTCCAACATGGCAGGTCCAAGCACCACACCAAGTAAATCGAAGGAGAAGCAACTGGCCATCAGTTCTAAGGAGTCTGATTTTGAACTTTTTTCAGGTTTGAAAGAAATATTGATCGAACCTGAAGGGATCTACCAGCTCACTCGAATTCAGACTGGTGCAATAACCTCGGTGGACTACAATGCCTTTGTCAGGGGAGTTGAAACAAGCATTGAGTACTCCACTACCACAGAATCTCAATCATCTAACTCTTATATGGAGAAGGAGACCTTCGCATTTATTGCCAAAACTCTATAAATGGTGACTAAGAGATTTGAAGAGCAAGCTAGGGTACAGAAGGAGCAGCAGAAGATGCTTCGAGGCCAACAAGAGTTTATCGACGACCTCAAGGCGATGATAACTCAGTTGCTGACAAACCAAAAGAAGGGCTCTAAGCCTAACACTTCTTTTAGCAAGAACATATGGAATTGAAGCAAGGAGAAAGTTCAGCTGAGAAAACTGAAAGTGAGAACAATTTCAATTCTGAACCTCCCAAATCTTCATTCGAAAAGGAGGATAGTTCAAAAAATGGAGGTAGTCAGTCTAAGTGGATGAACGAACTTGAGAAGCCTGGAGGCCATTGCTAATCAAAGTAATCTCTAGGAGGTAGGAATCGTTCGAATGTATTTGGCAGAGTGGGATGTTGCTTCTTATACCCCCAAGTTCAAGGCGCCGACCCTGCAAACCTTTGACGGTAAAGGGTCACAGAACCAATATATATGCTACTTTAAATCACAAACCAAAAATATAGTATCAAATGATGCCATCATGGCTCATTTATTCATTGGCACCCTCAAGGGGGTGGCCTTTAAATGGCTCGTGAAACCTTCCGTCGGCTCTATCAAGACCTGGGCCGACCTCGAGAAGGTGTTTCTGGCTTGTTCTTCGAAGATAATGCAAGGATATCCGTGCTAACTCTCCTCACAACAAGACAAAAGAGAGGAGAGTCCATCAAGCAGTTTGTGGAAAGGTTTCAGAGGGTGACACTATGATGTCCGAATGGCATCTGTCTATACTGGTAGAGACTTGCAGCTACAATCTACAAATCACACTCCTGGCTCAAATTGAAGTAGCCAAATGTCGCACTTGGAAGCAGTTGGTGCTACTAGGCGAGCAAGTGGAGGAGATTGTTCCCAAGGTCAAGGCCGAAGAAAAAGACAGCAAGCCAAGGCTTGATAAATCAACACGACACATTCCAGAATCATATTCTCAACCAAGAAGAAGGGATACTCTTGCAACAGAGGTCAAATCTCCTTCCAAGCCTAAATCGGCTAGAGGCAATAGCCCTGCAGAGCAGGCACACGCTAATAAATAATATTTCTTTAAGGATAAGCACATTGTCTCCTTAATGAAGTTACTTCACAAAGTAATAAGCTTAAGATGCTAGAGGCAAGACGTCCTGAAGAGGTGGGTAAGACAGATGACCCTAATTACTGCTTATACTATAGCATGCTTGGGCACCCCACCAAAAGTTGCTACATCACTCCAGGTTCTCATTGGTGCGGAAGTGCTCAAACTCCATCCAAGCAGAAGAAGGTGACAGCTAATATGACAGCAATGACGCCCCTTTAATTTGGAAGGGATCTCCTACCTAGTACCAATCAGAGTATTTTTCATTTCCGAAGGGGAACTAAGGGCGATCAATACTGATCTCCACAACAAAAAAGAGAAAGGCCTAGTCTCCGTCTCAACTCCTCAAGGAGGGATCATGTGGGTTCTTGATCATCGAGAACCAACAATGGATGATCGTCACAAACAGAAAGTCCAAAGGAAAGGCCAGAGCATCTTCTAGTAATGTGGTGAACATTTCTTCAAGAAAATGGAAAAAGGTATCGCTTCTCTCACCAGTTCAGGAGAAGAGGAGTTCGTCTTTACTACTGACACAGGTGCTCCTACGCCAAATACTCAATTCAGAAGCAGTACTTGAAACAGTATGACAAGCTGATAGCACGCTCTCCCCATCCAGTCAAGGAGACAATCGAGCAGCCCATGAAGCAACCTGTGGACAAATAGAAGGAGCTTCGCTACGTCAAAGCTCTTCAAAAGGACGACGCGGGACCATCCACTCTCTTCTGCTTTAATGTTTTAGCCTAACTATCCAAAATCCCTTCCCGAATCACTCTTTATGAGCTCCTGAGCTCTCCAAGTCCATAAGGGAGGCTCTAAGAGAAGTACAGACAAATTCTGAGATTTTCTAGCCTAGATCCCTGCCATGTCATTGGAGGAAGATGATGAACACTATCATCAGGACTTCAGACATTCCCTATGCATCACATTCTCTCCTGAGGAATACTAATCAAGGGAAAACATGACAAACTCATGTATTACACAAGGTATATTAGATCATCTAAAGTGAGCCACATTCAAGTTGATTAAGAGTCCGCGATGAGCATTATGCCCCGCAGGGTCATGCAATAGTTGGGAATTCCTACCCACCGACTGAGTACCATCCAGACTACCATTTATGGTTTCAATGCCAATGGTACGCACCTGATGGGTAAAATCAAGCTCAAATGCCAGATCGGAGACTTGAAATCTGAGGTGACATGTTATGTCATCAATGCTGATACGTCTTACAATTTACTATTAGGACAACCATGGATTCACCGAAACTCCATCGTCCCGTCCACTCTTCATCAGGTGATGAAATATACTAATGAACGGGGCAGAGTTGTTGGCCCAGAGGCCTTTCACTCTAGTTTTGATGATGATTAACTCATGTAGTTATGTGTACTAATAATCTTGTGATTTTAGTTTCAGATCATTAATTAAGTTATTAGTAGGTGATTAGCTTCAACAAGATGATTTGGAAGCTTTCACATGTTGATTCTAGAGCCCGAGCGTCAAAGATCATATATAGCACTTGCTCGGTGGATCAAAGAGTTTTGGATCGAGTCGGCCTGGAGATTGCGCTCTACAAGAAGACTTCGGTACCTAGTTTAGTTTTGTGTTTAGTTTTAAAGATTAGAATAGTATGATATGCTCAAGTTCACAACACACACGTTTCATGTTTTGAATATTGGTTTTTGTTTTTTCGATTTTAGGTTTAACCGATCTTAGTTTTCATGAATAGATAGATCAAAACAAGTTTACATGGTTTAGTGTATATTAGATTTGTTCTATATACATGCATGCTTCAAACTACTTACTTTGATATACCTATTTCATGTGTTTTATGTTTTGTGTTTTAACAAAACTTATTTTAGGAATTAAAGTCAAAAACTATGATATATATATATGTTTCATGTATATTGGACTTCTATCCATATGCATCATGCCTAAATGGTGTTTAAATATCATGTTTTTGTATTTGGAAGAGTTTTGGACAAAACGTATTTTTTATTCAAAATCCAAGTTTTAGAAAATACAGTTTTTGGTTTTTGGTAAAAATGATAAGCCACAAAAATAGTTCATATTGATTGATATTTGAGCTAAACTTTTTACCACATGTTTATATATCAATACAAAATGATAAAACTATTTTTGGTGATTTTTAGGAGTGTTAAAAGATTTTTCAAAATATTTTTAAACTGTTTTTCTGATCCAGTTTTCTGTTCCAGGCTTCAACCAGTCGACTAGTCTTCTGACCAAGTCGACTTGGCATGAAGTCGGTCGACCGAGTCGGTCGACCGACGTGCACAGATCTGTGCACGTTTGGCAGGCACGGAGACGATCGACCGTAAGGGTTGACCGGGTCTGAGAGCAGAGCTCTCTGTTTGTTTGGGTCGACCGGGGCGGTCGACCGGTAGCTGGCAACGGGCAAAATTTGACCGTTGGACGGTCGACCGGAGCGGTCGACCGGCAGTTCATTTTGACATTTTCTGCTGCCAACGGCTATATTTTTCTGGGGTCTATAAATACCCCATTCATAGCCTGTTTTCTCCAAGATTTTTTGGGCGAATTTTTCTTACTCTCTGGTGTTTTCACAGCAATCAAAAGAAATTTTTGGATTCAAATTGAACAATCTATTTGGTATTTTTGCTAGGGTTTGGAAAATCAAAGAAAAGGGTTTTTGGGAAAAAGAGTTTTGATTCATCTTCTATATCTTGGTTTCAGTTTTTCCCAAGGATTTTCTTTGTGATTTTGATTTCCATTCCATTGGTTTTCTCCACACTTGAGCAACATCTACTTTCTTATTCTATAGGATCTTTGTGTGGGAGAAAGAAATTGTTTGTGGTTGTTGTTTAGACCACCAAGTTAAAACCCAATCTTTGCTTTGTGCTTTGCCCTCATTGTGTTGAGGAAGTTGTGCATTTGGGTTGTATCGCTCAAGTTGTGAGGTGATCCTTGTGTTTGCTTTGTGCTAATCCCTCAAGTTGTGAGGTGATTGTTTTGTTGGATTGGAGCTTGCCTCAAGGAGGAGGTTGTGGTTGTAAAGAGAGGAGTTGGGTACTCCTTGTGAGAGTTCTTTGTGGACTTGATAGTGGATTAGAAATCCTTCGTGTGTCGAAGGCAGGGATGTAGAGCTGGGTGCTCGAACCTCGAAACATATCTTGTTGTTTGCGCTTGATCCATTGACTCTCTCTCTATCTCTCTCTTTACTTTGTGCCTTGCAACTATTCATATTGTACATTCATAATTGCTTGGCTTGGTTGTGTGTGCATCACTTGTTGATTGCACTTGAGTGTATTGCATTAAGTTATTAAATTCCGCATTGAGTTCATTAGATTAGCATAATCACCTATTCACCTCCCCTCTAGGTGATTTTTCAATTGGTATCAGAGCAATTATTAAGTTTTTTTTCCTATAACTAGTTCGTATTCTTCACTATGGTAAAGATTTTCAAACATTCTACATTTTCAAATCTATTTTTGAAAACCCCTACCTTCAATGGGAGGATGGATGGGAGATCATGTTCATGTATGCTTTAAAATGAAAATCATTTAAAACTTGAACCATGATTGGGAGGTATAGTTATATGAGATATACATTTGATCGTATTGTTATTTCAATTGGTATCATTGAATTCTTTCAATTGGTATCAATCTTGACATTTCTTGTATACTCATATATGTTTGTATGTATGTATGCTTTCTATTCTAAGAATATCAATTTCTATTGGTATCTATTTTCATACATATATATATTTTATTTGTGCTTATTATATCCCTATATCTTTAAGCACAAAATCTTGTTTATGCTAGTACTTGAGCTTCAATTTTGTTTCAATTGATTACTTTTAAATTGGTATCAAGCCTACGCATTGTTTTAGTTAGTATTTCATAAAGGGGGAGAAAATTTGATTTTGTCTTTCAATTGGTATTTGATTCCCACTCCCTTATTTTATGAGAGAAAATAAATTCAAATTTGGTATCATTTGTTCAAAATGAAAATATTTACAATTGGTATCAAATTTTTTGTTCAGATATTCAAAATTTATTATGTTTAATTTCAAATGGTATCAAGTTTTTTCATGTGTTTTTGCTTAAATTGGTATCAATATTTTTTTGTTATTTTCCTTCAATTGGTATCAAGATGCTATTCTTTGACATATTTTCAATTGGTACCTTAATTGATTGTCACCCCTAATTGACGTTGTTTTTGTTTTAGACAAAAAGGGGGATAATGTTGTTTTTCTTGTTTTCAACCTTGTAATTCGAACAAAAAGGGGGAGAAAGATTTGTTGATGATTGACAAAAAGGGGGAGAAGTATTTTGGTTTATATATGCATGTTTATGTTTTTGCATATATTAAGTTTAATTTAGTTTAATTTTAATTGATATCTAGAGCATGTTTTATAATTGGTTTCTAGAGATGTTTTGTAATTGGTTTCTAGAGCATGTTTTGTTTTAAACATTTCATTGGTATCTAGAAGCTTTTATTGTTTATGCATTTCTATGCATTTATGTTTTAAGAGCCTTCATTGCATATTCATTATGTTTATTTGTTTATGCATGAGTTAAGGGGGAGCTTCTTTGAAGCTTAACTTTAATCCATGCATATATAACTCCATGAGTTTTGTCATCATCAAAAAGGGGGAGATTGTTGGCCCAGAGGCCTTTCACTCTAGTTTTGATGATGATTAACTCATGTAGTTATGTGTACTAATAATCTTGTGATTTTAGTTTCAGATCATTAATCAAGTTATTAGTACTGATTAGCTTCAACAAGATGATTTGGAAGCTTTCACATGTTGATTCTAGAGCTCGAGCGTCAAAGATCATATATAGCACTTGCTCGGTGGATCAAAAAGTTTTGGATCGAGTCGGCCTGGAGATTGCGCTCTACAAGAAGACTTCGGTACCTAGTTTAGTTTTGTGTTTAGATCCAAATTGTAAAGATTAGAATAGTGTGATATGCTCAAGTTCACAACACACACGTTTCATGTTTTGAATATTGGTTTTCGATTTTTCGGTTATAGGTTTAACCGATCTTAGTTTTCATGAATAGATAGATCAAAATAAGTTTACATGGTTTAATGTATATTAGATTTGTTCTATATACATGCATGCTTCAAACTACTTACTTTGATATACCTATTTCATGTGTTTTATGTTTTGTATTTTAACAAAACTTATTTTAGGAATTAAAGTCAAAAACTATGATATATATATGTTTCATGTATATTGGACTTCTATCCATATGCATCATGCCTAAATGGTGTTTAAATATCATGTTTTTGTATTTGGAAGAGTTTTGGACAAAACATATTTTCTATTCAAAATCCAAGTTTTAGAAAATACAGTTTTTGATTTTTTGTAAAAATGATAAGACACAAAAATAGTTCATATTGATTGATATTTGAGCTAAATTTTTTACCACATGTTTATATATCAATGCAAAATGATAAAACTATTTTTTGTGATTTTTAGGAGTGTTAAAAGATTTTTCAAAATATTTTTAAACTGTTTTTCTAATCCAGTTTTCTGTTCCAGGCTTCAACCAGTCGACTAGTCTTCTGACCAAGTCGACTTGGCCTGAAGTCGGTCGACCTGGTCGGTCGACCGACGTGCACAGATCTGTGCACGTTTGGCAGACACGGGGACGGTCGACCGGGTCTGAGAGCAGAGCTCTCTGTTTGTTTGGGTCGACCGGGGCGGTCGACCGGTAGCTGGCAATGGGCAGAATTTGACCGTTGGACGGTCGACCGTAGCGGTCGACCGGCAGTTCATTTTTGGCATTTTCTGCTACCAACGGCTATATTTTTCTAGGGTCTATAAATACCCCATTCATAGCCTGTTTTCTCCAAGATTTTTTGGGCGAATTTTTCCTTACTCTCTGGTGTTTTCACAGTAATCAAAAGAAGTTTTTGGATTCAAATTGAACAATCTATTTGGTGTTTTTGCTAGGGTTTGGAAAATCAAAGAAAAGGGTTTTTGGGAAAAAGAGTTTTGATTCATCTTCTATATCTTGGTTTCAGTTTTTCCCAAGGATTTTCTTTGTGATTTTGATTTCCATTCCATTGGTTTTCTCCACACTTGAGCAACATCTACTTCTTATTCTATAGGATCTTTGTGTGGGAGAAAGAAATTGTTTATGGTTGTTGTTTAGACCACCAAGTTAAAAACCCAATCTTCGCTTTGTGCTTTGCCCTCATTGTGTTGAGGAAGTTGTGCATTTGGGTTGCATCCCTCAAGTTGTGAGGTGATCCTTGTGTTTGCTTTGTGCTAATCCCTCAAGTTGTGAGGTGATTGTTTTGTTGGATTGGAGCTTGCCTCAAGGAGGAGGTTGTGGTTGTAAAGAGAGGAGTTGGGTACTCCTTGTGAGAGTTCTTTGTGGACTTGCTAGTGGATTAGAAATTCTTCGTGTGTCAAAGGCGGGGATGTGGAGCTGGGTGCTCGAACCTCGAAACATATCTTGTTGTTTGCGCTTGATCCATTGACTCTCTCTCTATCTCTCTCTTTACTTTGTGCCTTGCAACTATTCATATTGTGCATTCATAATTGCTTGGCTTGGTTGTGTGTGCATCACTTGTTGATTGCACTTGAGTGTATTGCATTAAGTTATTAAATTCCGCATTGAGTTCATTAGATTAGCATAATCACCTATTCACCCCCCTCTAGGTGATTTTTCAAGAGTAAGAACGCTGACCACTGAAAAGCATTTGTTCAAGAGGGTAGAGAACTATTTCACTGACTCCCTCCTCTATCAAGATTCTCTCGAGCTTATTGAGGACCCGACTCCAGAAGACCATGATTTTTGTAATGAAGCTGAACTGATCTGGAACCAGAAGAAGAATGCCTCTGGAAAATAATTCACTTGTAACAAGTGTTGATAAGCTTGATTTCAATAACACTGCCAATGTTGGAGGCGAGTGGTTTCTTAATGAGAATTTAGATTTAGCTTACCTTTTTGCGTTAGCTTTGATTCTATACCGTCAGATACTAGTTCTGACATAGATAGTGACCCTTTATCTGCAATAGATGTCTTGATATCATTGCACGCACCAATTAGGTTATCCCTCATGGTGCATGAAAAGACAAGTGATCCGCATGGAGCCTTCTTTGAAGTGCCAGCTAAGTACAAAGCTCAGCGGCCAATTTTATTTGGAAGATTCAAGTCTGAGCCAATAATTCGTGAAAGTTCGGAAGACAACAACAAATCTCCACAATTGTCTCATTATACTCCAAGCGCACACCGTATGATGGAGAAAATGGGATACCACCTTACTAAAAGGTCTGGCCTGAACTTCAGTAAAGGAAGATGAACTTCAGTAAAGAAAGATGAATAGTACTTTAATCTTTCGTGCCAATAGAGAAAGCACCCAATTACTACTAGAAAACTCGAAGAGAATTAGGGTATGTGTCAACACCAAGCCCATCAGACTTTGAATTAGAAGAGTCTCTTTATCATAATCACTCATTAGGCACATCATCATGGGAATCAGATGTCAGCCTTGGCACTATCTTTAGAAATTTTTCAGTGAACATGGTTACAACTAGCCCTCTGGAAGAAGAAGAAAAAAATAATTTAGTCGGATACTGATCCCTGGATCAAACACTTAAATACTTTCTGGGATATACGCTTTGAACAGCGTGAACTACCCACAGAGGATAAAGTGGTCCCGATAAATTTGGAAAGTGAGGCTTACCCCAAGCCTATCTTCGTAAGCGAGAGCTTATCAGCTTCCAAGGAAGAAGAACTATTACATCTTATATGAGAGTATATAGATGTTTTTGCTTGGAACTATAAGGACATTCCTGGTCTCAATCCATAGGTGGCCATGCATCGCCTCAACATCAATCCAGACGTGAAACCAGTCAAGCAATAACAGCGATGATTCTGCCTAGAAATTATGGAAGCAATCAAATCAAAAGTCATGAGGCTCATAGACACCGATTTCGTTAGGGAGGAGCAACATCTTGATTAGGTTGCCAACATTGTTCCCGTCCTCAAAAAAATAGGAAGATCCAGATTTGTATAGACTTTCGCAATCTGAATGCTGCTTGTCCTAGAGAGGAGTTCCCTCTCTCAATCACAGAAGTCATGACTGACAATACGTGCAATTTCAAGAGGATGTCCTTTATGGACGGCTTCTCTAGATATAATCAAATCAAGATGTATCCAGAAGATGAGAAGCATACATCTTTCAGAACCCACTGGGAGTGTACTGATACATAGTGATGCCCATTGGCTTGAGGAATATTGATTTGTCACATATGTTGCATATATTTTGTCACCTTACCATGCTTTTTAGCTAATAAATCCTCTTATTAAGTTTTCTTTTTCTTTATTAAATGTAGGCCCAAGTGCTTAAAGAAAGAAAAGAGAAACAAGCCCAAAAGCCCACCAAATTCTGAATTAATTTAGAATAAATTCAAAATAAAGAAAATCAGGGCTAAATCTTGGCATATCAAGAGGTTGAGAAGAATCCTCCCTGAATCGAACGGTTGAAGCTACACAATCAGGGCTATTTCGTCAACAGTTTGGAGCAGAAATAAGAAAACAAGTAGCAGATATGGGCCAAACACCAAACCAGCAACTCCCCCCTTTTGGTGTGGCCACCTGACCATACCAGGGCCGCGGAAACGCGGCCCAAGCCATGTTTCCACGGCCAACAAGATTCTATTGGCGGAGCTTTTGCTCCCCCAATCGTCTCGGGATCTTCCTCGTTTTGTTTTTGGCTATGAATATGGATTTCAGCAAAGAAAAATGCAGCGAAGACTAGGATTAAGTTTTATGTTTACTTTCTTAGGATTTAGGTTCTTTGTTAGCTAGCATAAAAGTTGTAATCTTGTTATTTACTTTGTAGTCCAGTATCAAAACTTGTGAGAGAGAGGAACTGAGAGCTTGTACTTGAAGATTGAAGTGACAGCAATACAAGAATCAAGCCACATTTCCTTCCACTCTTGTTTCGGTATGTCGTGCATTATTTTGCTTTCTTCTTCATTTTCTATGAATAACTAAACGATTTTCTGGGCTCGCTATCGCAATTCTCTTTTACTCTCCTTCTCTTTTGTTTTCAAAAGAAAAAGACCCGATGACTCATATGAATGCCTTACTTAAAAGCCTTTCTTTTTGAAAGTGTTCTTGAAGGCACATGAGGATGGATTTGGATTGTTGAATTCTCACTTCTTTCATGAATATCTCTTGAATTGTTTTTACTTCATTCTTGCTTCTTCGCACTTGATGTTTTAATATTCAATTCTCACAATTTCTTGAAGAAAAGACTCAACTCTTCTAACCATCCTATGTGCTTTACTTAAAGCTTTCTAAAAATCAACTTTAAGTTTTGCAAATGATTACTTGAGGCACTTAACATTTTAAGAGAAGAATGAACAATTGAGTAGTGAGATAGTGAGCCCAGATTTGCTTTCTTATTATACAACAACAAAACAATTCTCAAGCTTTCTAAATCACCTTCTCCAAAAACTTTTTCTAAAAGTTGCAATTTCTCTTTTAATCATCTCTTTCTTTCCATTATCTTTTTCGTAAAAAACGAACACAATTCCTTGTTTTTAAGCAATTCACCGAAACGCTTCCATCGCATTCCTCCTCGTGGACACGACCCGTTAGCCACAAGCTACACGGTAATCTCTTAAACTCATTGATTGTTCTTTCTTTTAGCAATCAAATATATACCAATATGCCATGAATACAATCTTCCACGAGCATTTACGCAAGATTATAGAGTGCCACATAGATGATATTGCAGTGAAGAGCCACAATAAAGGTGATTACATGGCAGATCTGAAGAGAGTATTCGACATCATGCGGGTGTATCAACTTAAGATGAATCCAACCAAGTCCTTCATGGGGGTGGCTAGTTGCAAGTTTCTTGAATTTATTGTAACATCTAAAGGATTCCGTCTCGACCCTGAGAAAGTCCATGCCATTCAGGAAATGCAACCTTCAAGAAACCTCAAAGAACTTAGAGAATTGTAGGGATGTTTAGCCTACATCCAAAGATTCATATCAACTCTTTTAGGATGTTGCCAACCCATCACTGAGCTGATGAAGAAGAGAATCTCATTTGTATGAGACAGTGCTTTCTAAGAAGCGTTCGAGAAAATCAAGAGATACCTCACACATCCACCTGTCTTGGCAGCTCCAGCATCAGGAAAACCATTCCTAATATATGTTAGAGCTACGGATTATTCCTTGAGCACTTTACTAGCCCAGAGTAATGATCAGGGACATGAGCAAGCAATCGACTACCTAAGTTGGACCATGATCAGAGCTGAGCATCACTACAATCTGGTCGAAAAAGGAGTGTCTAGCTATAGTTTTCGCTGTCCAAAATATGCAGCACTATCTTGTGGGCAAAACTGTTCATGTCATCTCAAAAGTAAATGCATTCATAATTCTTATGATAAAGCCATACTTATGACAAATCCATCTTTTTTAAATGGTCTATCGATGAAGTGGGCTATATTGCTCTCACAATATGAGATACAGTTTCTACCACGGAAAGCTACAAAAGGTCAAGTTGTGGCAGATTTTTTGGCTGAATGATAGGTAATCAAAAGTGCATATTTATCATCATATTTATCATCATATTTCCCAACTTATTCTTTTATAAAGCATTGCAACGTAATGTTTTATTGTTTAGTATTGTGCCGGCCGTGAATAATTAAAGAATAAATAAATGAAGCTCAATTGAGGCCCAAAGGCACAAAAAGTCCGCAAGCCCACATGCATAATTTATTTTAGTAATTTTGAAGCTTCTATCTTATCTATCTAATCTATAGTTGGATTTTAAATTATTAATTTAAATCTAGGGGAGAAGGAGGAAGGATAAAGTAGGACTCCTAATTGCTATTAAAATCAAGAGGAGAAGAAGGATAGAATAAGATGGATCCTTATCCTAATCAGAGGTGGACTTCTACTTGAACCTGGTTGCTTGCACTACAATACAAAGATAAAAAAGGCTTGAAAATAAAAATAAAGGACCGAATCCTTCTCAAATTTAAATTTTGATAACTTGCTTCCCAAGTTATCCCAAATTCTCAAGATCAAGGATTAGAATGCAGAGTACAAAAGGAGGCACCCAGACGGACGGACCAGAGGAGGCCACGTGAGAAAGGGCATTCATTAGCCTCGCTTTTGCCACGAAAACACAGCTATGGTCGCGTTTTCGCGGCCGTTTGGATAGATCTAGCAACGCTTTTTCGTGGGAGAGTTGTTCTGGGACTCTACGTCTTAAATCTCTTATAAATACCCCTGCAGAGCAACAGAGAGGGGGATGCGAGAAGCAAAAGTCTAGGGTTTCCTCTAGATCCTCTTTCTTTCTGATTTTTCTTGTATTTTTTATTTTTTTATTTGGAGAAGAAGATTATGGAAGAAGCAGAAGAGTTTTGTAATTGGCCTGTGACATCCAATAAAAAGGTTCTTTATTCTTTTTTCTATTCTTGCTTTGCAATTCAATTTAGTTTTCTGCTTTAGCTTATTTGTTTTTTCTTCTTTTAATTTTAATACAACTTTTCTTATTCAAATAAAAATTGAAAATAAAAATAAAAATATGAATAGCTAATTAAACTAATAATTTGCTAATCTCTCGATCAACCCTAGTTTAGTTTAAAAGATAAACTGATTGGCATCTATGCTTGTTAGAAACCCTAGGATTAAATTGGTGTTCTTGAAGTAAGTTTAACTAATTTGGGTTGCACTTTTTAAATGGTTGTTCATGGTTCATATTTAAATACTTCGATAGTATAATTTTAAGTGGACTTATCTTATGCTATGCTTTGAAATTAAGATGATCTATAGTTTAATTTTTATTAGTACATACTAATTAGGGTCCCAAAATTTTTATTCATCTTACTTGATTCTCAATCAATACCCTAGCGTAGATAATTCTTCATTTAATATGATGTTCACTCTTTTAGACTAATACTTCGGTTGTGGTAGATGATTAGTAAACTATAATTCTTTTGCTTGATTAAATCTAATTCTCACAATCAATGTCTTTTTTTTCAAGCCAATTTTAGAGAAAATCATTCCGAAAAGCTTTCATCGCATCCTTCCCTGTGGATCGACCCGCATAGCCCTTTGCTACATGGTTACGTTAAAACAAGACTAAGATTTTCTAAATCTTTCTTTATTATTTTCCCGTTTCAATTAAATTTTTGGCGCTGTTGCCAGGGAGGAAACGGTACGATATTCTCTAAAACTAATTATTTATTTTCTGTTTGCAGGATCTGATAACAGGAAAACTAGCTGCAGTTAAGGACATATAGATACTCTATGCCTCTACCCTAGAAGGCAGAGCAACAGAGCTTACTATGAAATCACCTAGACGGGGGGTGAATAGTTGATAAGGCTAATCTAAAAAGTAGATGTGGAATTACAAAACTAATTACAACAAAACTTAGTGCAACCAACGAGTGTAGCCGAATTCCCCGTGAATGGCTCTGGACTAACTCCTCTTGATTCCTCTGAATAAAATTGAGGCGCTATATGAAGCTCTCGTAGTTAAGCACAAGTGAGGCACACAAACACACAAGCATACAAGAGATATGACAATATGAATCAATGCACAACTCAAGCATATAAGATATGATGATATGAATGATGCACAACACAATTAAAGAGAGAGGGTTAAGAGACAATGGATCAAACGCAAACACAAAGATATGTTCCGAGGTTGGAGCCCCTAGCTCTACGTCCCCGCCTTCACCGAGAAGGATTTCTAATCCACTAGGAGTACCGAACTCCTCTCTCAACCAATACAATGCCACCGAGGCAATACAAATACAATCCACCTCATAAAGAGGGATAGGCCCTTAGCCAAACAACAACAAATCACCTCTACCGAAGAGGCATACAAACCAACACCAACTCCACCTCACCAAGAGGGAGTAAACCAACAATCTCAACCTCTACCAATGAGGGAGCAAACACCAACCCAATTCCACCTCTACCAAAAAGAGGGATACAACAAGAAAGGGTTTACAACTTGGTGGTTTCCTCAACCACAAACAATTTTCCCACAAATAAATGATCCTAATAGAATTGGATAAAAGATAGGCTCAAGTGTGAAAATAAAGTGTTTTGATCAAAGAAATTCTCTTGGGAAAATACCAAAATAGATATAGAAATTTTAGATCAAAACTAATTCCCAAAAACCTAATTTCTTTGAAATAAACAAAACTCTTTAAAACAAATAAGATGGATCTTTTAAGCTCTTAAAAACTTTGAAAACTTGTTTTAAAAACCAGAGAATAGAGAAATTTTTCTTGTGAAAAATATTGGCCAAAATCCCAAAGGAATGGGGTTTATATAGGCCCAAATAGAAAACTAGCCGTTGGCTGTTTTTACAGCCAGATACGGTTGGCGGTCGACCGCCAACGGTCATAATTATGACCGTTGGAGACCTGCGGTCGACCGACCGATCGACCGTAGAAAAACAGAGAGCAGAGCTCTCTGATCCGGTCGACCGCCCGGTCGACGGGCCTAAGTGCCAGCCCATGTGCACAGATCTGTGCACGTCGGTCGACCGCCCGGTTGACCGACTCTGGGTCCCGGTCGACCGGTCGGTCGACCGCCAGAGCCTGTCAGGCACTGTTCTGGGTCAGAAAACTAGGTTTAAAATAATTCTAAAAATTCTCATAAAACTTTTAAAAATCCATAAAAATAGTTTTATCATTTTACATTGATATACAAATATGTGATAAAAATTTCAACACAAATATCAAACATTTTGGACTATTTTTGTGTATTATAAATTTTATCAAAATTCAAAAACTATATTTTACCAAACTTTGATTTTTCAATAGGAAATCTGATTTTTCCTAAAACTCATTTAAATACAAAAACATGAAACTTAAACACATTTAGGCATGATGCATATGCACATAAGTCCAATATATATGAAACATATATATATCATTGTTTTTGACTTTAATTCCAAAAATATGTTTTGTTAAAAATATCAAAACACCAAACCTCATGAATAAGCATATCAAAATAAGTTTGTCTAGAAATTTAGCATGCATGTATATAGAACACATCTAATCTACATTTAAACAATGTAAACTTGTTTTGATTTAATTATTCATGAAAACCAGTATCGGTTAAACCAAAAACTGAAAACCAATATCCAAAACATAAAACGTGTGTGTTTTGTGAACTTGAGCATATCAACTATCTAGTCTTTACAAATGGATCTAAAACACAAACTAAACTAGGATACCTATGTCTTCTTGACGATCTCCATCTTCAAGTTGACTCGATCCAAACCGTGATCCACCGAGCTTGACTCCAACGAGTGCTATGTAAGATCTTGATGCTCGGGCTCTGTAATCACCATGTGAAAGGCTTCAAAACTCCTTTGTTGAAGCAATCACCAGCTAATATCTTAATTAATGATCTGAAACTAAACATCACAAGATAATTAGTAAACATAACTACATGAGTTAATCATCATCAAAACTAAAGTGGAAGGCCTCTGAGCCAACATACTACCCATCTGCACAAACGCGGCATTTGCCGCATTTCTGCGGCTATGGTATTTCACTACTAATTGATCTTCTGTAGGTTGCTACAAATTGCAAGGTTCTGTTTGCTGGTTTGATAATATTTCTTTATGATCACCCTGCATACTGCTAATTAATTAACAGTAACCTATTAGTTGACTTATTAAAAAAATTTAGACTCTTGCATCATAAGCACTTGTCTATTTAAATTTTCTTAATTCCTATTGAAGAGTGCTGGCGACAAGGTACGTTCGCATTACATATGGACTAGGAAGCACTCTTAGCTGATTTACTACTTTTGAGTGAATATTTGTCTATTATTTTACACGTGCGCTAAATCACTTTAAGGAAAAACCATAAACAAGATAAGGTTGGGACGTCATTACCCTTCCTTGGCCTACAAATCATATCCATTACACTCACAATCCTAACCCTAAAATAAAAATTGACTAGATATTGGCCTTAGGTTAACTCAGACTCATTAAGAGATTGGCTGAAGAAGAAAGTTGTTTGAAATTAACTCTCGCCAAATCGGTTTCTAGGAAGGGGATTAAGGACCGAAAGCCCGAAGGTTGGTGGTTAATTAAGGAACGTCTTTGATGGATAAACTCCCACCAACCTTGCCACCTACCTGGCCGATTAACTTGTGGTTAAGGTCAGCAATATTTCTCCTAAAGATAGTTTAAAGTTAGGAGTCATCTAGTTCCAGTCTTACCCTAGATTTGGATTTTGATTTTGGATTATTTTTTCTTTTTCTTTATTTATTGGATGAACTTGTTTGTTAACTGTGCATGTCGGCTTGGTCGAGAGACCCAGCCACATTTAGACTAACTAGGAACAGTTCACCACCCGAACAAAAAAATCTGATTCACACATGGCACAACCACCATAACTGTAAAATAGGTTCTAGCCTATTAGGACCTCTCTTCCATCTTACATTCAGCTGTCCGATGTAGGAGACGACCAATTTGAGCTAAAACTATAATACATCAACACTCTTTCAAAATTTCATGGATTTGAATCCAAGGATGCATACTTTTTCATAAGGGAATTTGAAGAAGTATGTTAAATGATGAAAATACTCAGCCTAGGAGTAGATGCCATTAAATTATGTTTTGTCCCATTCTCTTTGAAAGACTTAACAAAGAAATGGCACTACAGTCTAGAAGCCGGTTCCTTATCATCATGAGATAATTTCGTCAAAACCTTATTGAAAAAATTCTATCATGTTCATAAGACTGCACAAATTAGGGAAAGCATCTTATAGTTTAAGAAAGCAGCCAATGAACCTTTTTGGAAGTACTTCGAACGTTTTAAGGACCTCCTTGTCCAATGCCCTCACCATGGGATAGAGAAATGGCGACTTTGCCAAGCTCTTTATGATGGATTAGAATATCAAATAAAAATCCTATTAGAATTCATGTGCCAAGGAGGGTTTTTGAAAAAAAATGAAGATGAAGGATGGTTATTATTTGAAGATTTGGCTGATATGACCATCCAATGGGAACCAACTCCAGAAAAATTTAGGACTAATGACCCTAACTCTTCTAAAGGAGGTGTCCATTCCATTGAGGCAAACATAGCTACCGAAGCTAAACTAGCTGTTGTGATGCAAAGACTTGAAGCTCTAGAAACTAAAGAACCAGTCTCAGTGAACCAAGTCAGTCCAACACCTTCAGCGGGCTGTACTTATTGGTACATGAACTATGTGTTCGAGGAATGTCCCGTCTTTTTAGCTCATCAAACGTTGCCTGAGCTTATGAATGCAGCCTTCATAAGGGCCATTAACAATCCATATTCATCCACCTATAATCCTGGTTGGAGAAATCATCCAAATTTCTCATGGGGCCCAAACAATAATGATCAAACAAGGCCAAAATTCTCCAATAATTTTTAACAATCTCCTTATCAACAAAATTTTCCCAACCAAAGTCCTCCAACCTCTTTTCAAAATTCACATATGGAAACAAGACTCTCCAATATGGAAAAAAGGTAGACACTCTAGTTAAAAGGCACGATACACTAGCTCAAGTCTTGACTAGGATAGAGATGCAACTGAGTCAACAAGAAAGACAAAAGGAAACTCTACCCAGTCAACCTTTGCCAAACCCTAGGAATCCTAGGCAAGCTAATGAGGCTCAAAACCCAAACCAATGTAACTTGGTTCATATTTTGAGGTCAGGAAAACAAGTAGATAATCAAGTATCCATGCCACCGGACCTGGCTCAATTGTCTACTCCATCTATTTCCATTCCATCTCCATAAAACTCCAAAGAAACTGAAGTTGATAAGTCAGCAAAATAAGTACACCAACCTACAGCCCCATTTCCAAATAGGCTTAGGAGTACTAATAATGCACATATGGAGAAACTGCTCGAGGTATTTAATCAAGTTAGGCTTAATGTACCACTTCTTGATGCAATCCAACAGGTCCCTAGTTATGCCAAATTCCTTAAGGACATGTGCACCAAGAAAAGAGAACGTTCACATGTCCATTTGGGACGTTTGCTTATCGCCGAATGCCTTTCAGCCTATGCAATGCCCCCGCGACATTCTAACATTGCATGTTAAGCCTTTTCTTCGATATGGTAGAGCGCTTCTTGGAGATATTCATGGACGAATTCTCCTTCTATGGAGATTCATTTGACCAATGTCTACATCACTTAGAACTAGTGCTAAAAAGGTGCACCGAAAAGAACTTGACCCTAAATTGAAAAAAGTGCCACTTTATGGTGCCGCATGTGAGTGTCCTAGGTGATTGATTAGTCTCTAAAACTGCATATTTCATACCACATCTTCACATTTATTTAATATTAAATTCTCTTGCATGTTTCTACGTCCATAGCATGAAATGAAGAATAAGACCTTAAATCACCAATTAATTGGTGATTAAAAGCCTACATGAATAGCCATTTACTTTGAAGGGCTCTTTTATCAAAATTGAGGGCCAATTTCTAGAATCGGGATCTGCAACTGACACGGGACAGACGAGATAGCGTGCGGCTCTAGAAGAGCCGTAAAAACGCGCCTAGGCCGCATTGCTGTGGCCGTACAGGCGCGACCGCGCCCGCACTTTGGGCCAGGGTTTGCCCCCTGGCCCCCCTTTCCCCTGGTGCCTATAAATACCCCTTGGGGCTTTCCAGAGCAGGAGATATGCATTGTTTTAGGGTAGTTTCATCTCCATTTTGTAGTTTAGGGTACTTTAGGTTAGTGTTCTTCATCTTCCTCCTTTGTATTTTTCATTTCTTTGTAGATCTTGTAATAGGAGAGAGAGTGGTACATGATTATGAAGCAAGAGTGCTTGTAATAGAAGGTGACAATCTATGAAATGTGCTCTCTTAACTTATCTTTGTTTTCTTCTCTAACTCCTTTTACATGTTTAGAAAATATCTTCTCTCATGGCAACTATCTACTAGCCACTAACTAGTCTATCTTCTTATTTGATAATCCACGTGAATCTAGTAGCCTCTACTTGGCCTTACTCTTGTAAGAGTCATTGATGGCTCATGATGATGGATCTAACACTCTAACATCTAAATCTCTAACAAGCTAACATTACTTTATTTCATCTTGCTCTTATTGGGTTTTGATGATTTAAGTGTAGCTTGCACTTGTTGGTTGAATTTGGATGTGAAAGTTAACATATGAGCCATGCTTTGTAAAGCTCTTGAACCAAGGACTAGTGATGGATAATGATACATGTGAAGCAAGTACCACTAAGAGGTTAGCATGTTAGTTGAGTCATTAGTAGTTAGCAGCTGTGAGTTTTTTTTGTTTTTCACTTTATTTTAGATATACAAACAAAAATCACAAAAACTATTTCTTCTATGTTTCTCACTTCTTCGTGTTTCACCGTACTTCTCTTTTCCATTCTTTGTTTTCCTTTCTTTTTATTCTTTAAAACATTGAAGAACTTTTAACAAACACGTGAATCAACCGATAAACTTCTATCACTCGCGTGCCTATGGATTTGACTCGTTTTAGCCTCTATGCTATAACGAAAGTATCGAGGAAGTCAAAGCACACACACTTTAAATCTTAATTTCAAAACATACACTTTTCGTGGGTGGTTTACCCCCGATCAAATTTTGGCATCGTTGCCAGGGATGGGAATAATTTGATTTCACGTTTTTGTTAACCTTTCTTCTCTGGTTTTAGTATGCATGTTAAATTTTTAGCGTTGCAAAAGTCCACACTTGCTCTTGTGTGGTCAGGTAAATTCTTGTAAATTTTTATATTCTTCTGCTAATTTTTGTTTATATTACCTGTGCACTGTAAATAATTTTAAGAACTAAAATACGAATGATTTAAAACAGTTTAGACATTTGCATCTAGGCACGTGTCAATTTTCATTTCAATATACGGTATTTTGTTCTTATGTTGTTGTGATATTGAAAGGAGGTGTACATATGATATTGCGTACAGCATAGGACAAACACGTTGGTGATTTACTCTCTTTGTGTGTACATTTTTATCTATATTGAACACTTACACGAACTAAACTTAAGGGCAAAACCTAATACAACATAAGGTGGGGAAGTCATTACCCTCCCTTAGCCCAAAAATCACCTCCCCACTCATATAACTCAAGCCTAAATAAAACTTCCTAGACATTGGCCCCTAGGGACATTGAAGGTACACCTAGAGGGGGGTGAATAGGTGTACGGCTAATCTAATGAACTAAATGCGTAATTAAAACTAAATTGCAGCTACACTTAATACAACCAACGAGTGTAGCTGAATTTCCGGTGAAGGGCTCTGGACTAACTCCTCTTGATTCCTCTGGATAAGAGTTGAGGCGCTATATGAAGCTCTCGTGGTTAAGCACAAGTGAGGCACACACAAACAAGCCTAGCATATAATATATGAATGAGCAATATGAAATGATGCAAAGCATAATATAAAAGAGAGAGAGTTAAGAGTTAATGGATCAAACGCAAACAACGAGATTTGTTTCGAGGTTCGAGTACCCAGCTCTACGTCCCCGCCTTCACCGAGAAGGATTTCCAATCCACTAACTTTGTCCACGCAGGACTCCTACACAGGGAACCTCTACCGAGGATTTGGGGCAATACAAACGGAGTACACAACTCCTCTCTCAATCGAATATAACCTCTCACTAGAGGCAACACAAACACCACCTCACACAAGAGGGGTAGGCCCTTAGCAAAATAACCACAATCCACCTCACACTTGAGGGATTCCAACACTAACTCCACCTCTCACTAGAGGGAGCAATACACAATCTCAACCTCTCACTAGAGGGAGCCAACCACCACTCCAAATCGACCTCTACACAAGAGGGATATCACAAAGAAGGAGGGTTACAACAAGGTGGTATATTTCAACCATAAACACCTTTTCCTACAAATAAAAGATCTTTAGATAAGATAGGAGATATAGCTCAAGTTGGAAAACAAAGAGTTTGGAAATAAAAAACTCAAAGAAAAACTCTAGGGAAAACTTTAGGTAGAATAGAAAATAAAGATCAAACCAATTCCAAAAGATTTTCTTTTCAAATGATTTTCCAGCTCTTTTAAAAATAAACAAAGATGAATCCTTTTTGGCTCTAAAAACACTTTGAAAACTTGTATAAAACACTTGTAGATAGGAGAATTTTTGGCTCTTTAAATCTTCCCAAAACAACTACAAAATGGGGTATATATAAGCCCCATGAAAAACTAGCCGTTGGGGCTGTTTTTCAGCCCTGGCGGCTAGCGGTCGACCGGCCCGGTCAACCGCAAACGGTCAAAAATTCGACCGTTGGAGCCTCGGTCAACCGGCCCGGTCGACCGCACCCTGGAACAGAGAGCAGAGCTCTCTGTCGGTCGACCGGGGCTTTCCAGAGAGCAGAAGCTCTCTGGCGGCGACCGACCCGGTCGACCGGCCCTCCAGCCAAACTAGCGTGCACATTCTGTGCACGTCGGTCGACCGACTCGGTCGACCGACTCCTTGCTCGGTCAACCGATCCGGTCGACCGGTAGAAGTCAGGACAGAACTAGTCTAGGGATTGAAAACTTGATTTTTATTTGTCAAATAAATCCCATAAAACTTCTAAAAAATTCACAAAAATAAGTTCTTGCATGATATTTGAAATACAAACTTGTTTGAGTAAAAAATCAAACCAAGTTACAAACATTTTGAACTCTTTTTGTGTTATGGAAATTTTGCCGAAAACTAAAAACTGTATTTTCCAAAACTTGGATTTTAGAATTGAAAATTCGTTTTGTCCAAAACTCATCCAAATGCAAAAACATAATATTGAAACAATTTTAAGCATGTAGTATATGGATATACTCAAATATACATATAAAGATATATATATCAATGTTTTTGATATTAAATCCAAAAATATGTTTTGTTAAAATACAAAACTCCAAACACTTGAATAGGTATATCAAAATAAGTTTGTCTAAGATATGAAGCATACATGTATATAGAACAAATCTAATATACATTAAACCATGTAAACTTGTTTTGAATCTATTTATTCATGAAAACCAAGATTGGTTAAACCAAAATCGAAAACCAAAACATGAAAACTAAAAAAGTGTGTGTGTTGTGAACTTGAGCATATCACACTATCTAGTATTTACAAATGGATCTAAACACAAAAACTAAACTATGTACCGAAGTCTTCTTGACGAACTCCGTCTTCAAGCCGACTCATCCAAACCGTGATCCACCGACTTGACTCCAACGAGTGCTATATATGATCTTGATGCTCGGGCTGTTGAATCACTATGTGAGAAGCTCCAAAACACCTTTGTTGAAACTAATCACCTACTAATATCTTGGCTAAAGATCTGAAACTAAACATCACTAGATTATTAGTAAACATAACTACATGAGTTAATCATCATCAAAACTAGAGTGGAAGGCCTCTGGGCCATAATCTCCCCCTTTTTGATGATGACAAAACTCATGGAGTTATTTATGCATGGATTAAAGTTAAGTTTCAAAGAAGCTCCCCCTTAACTCATGCATCACAATAAATAATAATATATGGCAATGAAGCACATGAATCTAAATAAACATGTATGCAAATATAAGGAGATAAACATGCATAAACAAGCATGAAACACATCAAATCCTTTTTCTCCTATTTGCATAACAAAACATATATGCATAAACATAAATCCTTTTCAAAAATATGCATATATACTGAAATACTTCTCCCCTTTTTGTCACTCATCAACAAAGGGGTTAAAGTAAACAACAAAATAATGTTCTCCCCTACAAAGAGGTGAACTCAAATCAATCAATAAAGAATTATATGCGATATACATTCATGAAGAGGAAGACGCTAAGTTAACTTCCCTACATACATGTATTACATGAAGAAAGGATGACAAGCCCTAATTCACATAACACATAATATGCAATGCATAAGTGGAGATGTGAAGCTCTCCCTACACACGTGTACCACATAAAGAAGAGTTGTCAAGCTCCTCAATATAAGATACACTCAACATGAATCTATATGTAGAAGAGATGTTAAGCTCTCCTTGCATATAGGCAATATAAATCAAAACATTTTTAATTTTCTTATTAAAAACAAAATTTTGAGATATCTTAGTAAATCACATTTTAAGATATCAATTGTAAATAAACATTACAAATTTTGAATTTTTTTTATTGAAGTTGAAACATTTTTGTATCTTGATACCAATGAAAAATATGGATACCAATTGAAATAAATAGATCAATATAGTACATCATGATACCAAATTGAAGGAAACAAATAAACATCTTGATACCAAATGATACCAATTGAAAGTATTTTTCATTTTGAACAAATGATACCAAATTAAAATCAATATTAATTTTTCTATTATTTTTCATCATAAAGTTTGGGAGTGGAAATCAAAGGTAAAAAAAATGCCAATTGAAAGATAAAATACGAATTTTCTCCCCCTTTATGAAGTACCAAATATAAGCTAGAATTAGGACACCAATTGAAAACTAACCAATTGAGATAAGATAGTAAAAAAAATCAAGCTTAGTATACCCAAAATTTGTGCTTAAAGATATAGACATATAGTAAGCACAAATAAAGCATATATATGTATGAAAAATTAGATACCAATCGAAATTGATACTATACAAAGAGTGATCATACATAAAAACATATATATGAGTATACAAAAAGAATGTCAATATTGATACCAATTGAAACAATCCAATGATACCAATTGAAAACATAATATGATCAAGTGTATAACTCATATTTCCTACCACCCATTTAATGCACAAGTTTAAAATGATTTTCAATAATAAGCATACAAGGTATGGTCGCCCAACCAACCGCCCTTGAATGGGTAGGAATTTTCAAAAATAGGTTTGAAAATATAGTATGTTTGAAAAACTCTACCATAATGAAGAATACCGTAACTAGTTATATGAAAAACTTGTAAACTCGTACGAAATCCTTTAAGCAAGGAAAAAAACAAAATTTTATTTTATGAAAAACATGTAAATCACATAATCATTTAAACACTCAATGGTCTATAAAGCATATATAGTCTTATGAAAACAAAACATGAGAAAACACTGAATAAAGTAAGTGTATAAGTGTAATGTGAGATACGAAGTCATGAAATTAGGCAATCGAGCTCAATATAAGGAATTCCTTAAAAACATGAAAGTCATCAAAACTAGAATCCTTCAAGGTATATGTATGTCATGTACAAACTAAAGAATACATACATATCCAAACATAACAATCCATAAAAGTATATGCATGAAAGCAAGTGGCTCAAGGATGTATATGTATAGCCAATAATTTGGACAAAATAGACATATACATGAAGTTAAACATATAAACATGACAAACATGCATAAAAATGGGAATACAAGTCAAATGCATGAATCATCAAAACTACATTATACTAGTACATCTAATGGATACAAATGAGCGTTCAAGCACAAACATCTAATAGTCTATTTGTAGCTCATTATATGTATAAGTATATATATCCTAGTTTTAATGAAAACTAACATTTAAACATATATTCAAATCATGAAGCATAGAAATCAAAACAAAACTCATAAACATACATATGATCGTTATGTATATGCACATGCATAGATATAGGACATACACATTAGTTAAAACAAAGTGAGAACACTAAATATAAATCCATATAAACATGGGTGTCTCAAATAACTAATCATGTATCACTAATCTAAATATCATGGCATAATCATAATAATCAATAAACATCAAAACATGCTAAATGAATAATATGGAAAGCATGTAAACAATAAATGAGGAGTAAGAGACCGTTACCAAAACCATGAAGGCAACTCTCCATGTCTCCAAAACAAGGTGGTCGTCCCACCAAACTCCCCTTAAAAGTGATGCATCCAAATTGTCCTCTTTAAGCTCGGAACGCATCCACTTTAAGGCACCATCGCTCTCACGTCATGCGAGAGCCCACACCTACATCAAAAAGCATAGGGGTGGTCTTTGGTACCCACACTCTTTTGGGTCCATGGGGGTTAACACCTTTCCTAACCCAAACAAATTTAGTTGCTAAATTTACATCATGTATCTTATCTTAGCAAAATTTAGCAAGGTGGCCCTTACGTCCACAATGTGTACAGGTGTACACACGAGCATACAATGTGTGATGTGCATGAGCGTGCGAAGCATGTGTATGCCGTGGATGGTGTGCATGCAAAGATCGAACTTGTTTCTTTCGAAACAAAGATTCCAAACGTGTATGGTTTAAAGCACATTGGCTCATAGTGGAGCCCAAACAATCCATATTCTTCTTTAACAAGTTTATATCATTTTCAATCCTAGAAGAAGTGGAGCATGCAATATGTGAGCTAGATGGTGAAGCTACACTAACATGGCAAACATGTGTATCTAAATCATTTTTCAAAGAAACATTTTTCTTAGACATCAAATCCAATTCCTTTGAAATAGAAATAATTTTCATTTTTAGAGAATCATTTTCTTTTAAACAAAATCAATTTGAAGACAAGTTTTCATTTTTCTTCAAAATAATTTCACAATCATTTTTATTTTTCAAAAATTCATTTTCGTTTAGGGCAAGATCTAGTTGGGATTTAAGTGAGTCACGTTCACTTGAAATCTCTTCCTTTTCTTGCAAAACCAAAACAAGTTTAGAAGACAAATTTTCATTTTCTTTATTCAAAGCAAAAGTCTTCTTTTTTAAAGATTGTATTTTTCCAATAGTTTTTTCACAAACAATTGAAAGTTCTTTATTCAAAGCATTTGGTTCCACATAATCATCACATGAAGAACTAGCATCATCACTATCTAATTGAGTTTCCGAGTATACCTCAAGGGAGTCATTCCTTAGACCATGTAGCATTGTTGCTCGGATTCTCCACTAGATTCATCCTCCGTTTGAATTTGCAATTGAAGCTTGGAGGAGGTCAACGTGTTCCACACTGCAAAGGCGGAATCACAGTTAGAAACAAGCATAAGATATTCTTTATTAAGCGTGCTTCTAAGTGCCTCAAGGGCTTGTGCATTGGCCTCTATATGATCGCTATTACCAAGATAGGATTTCTTGGTAGCGGCAAGAAAAACATGCAAGCCTAAGGTTTTCAAGTACATGGACATCCTAAATTTCCACATGCAATGTTGAAAACATCAAACATGGGAGGTGACAAGCAATCCATGAGTGTGTGTAAACAATATACGTGTGCAAATGGAAATGATAGATTAGCTAACCAAGATCACACTTTAGGAGGTTAAACCAAATATCAGGAGCGTAGGCTCTGATACCAATTGAAGGTACACCTAGAGGGGGGTGAATAGGTGTACGACTAATCTAATGAACTAAATGCGAAAATTAAAACTAAATTGCAACCACATTTAATGCAACCAATGAGTGTAGCCGAATTCACGGTGAAGGGCTCTGTACTAACTCCTCTCGATTCCTCTGAATAAGAGTTGAGGCGCTATATGAAGCTCTCGTGGTTAAGCACAAGTGAGGCACACACAAACAAGCAAGCATATAATATATGAATAAGCAATATGAAATGATGCAAGGCACAATATAAAAGAGAGAGAGAGTTAAGAGTCAATGGATCAAACGCAAACAACGAGATTTGTTTCGAGGTTCAAACACCCAGCTCTACGTCCCCGCCTTCACCGAGAAGGATTTTCAATCCACTAACTTTGTCCACACAGGACTCCCAAAAGGGAACTCCATAGAGGATTTGGGGCAATACAACCAGAGTACGCAACTCCTCTCTAAACCGAATACAACCTCTCACTAGAGGCAACACAAACACCACCTCGCACAAGAGGGGTAGGCCCTTAGCCAAACAACCACAATCAACCTCACACTTAAGGGATTCCAACACTAACTCCACCTCTCACTAGAGGGAGCAATACAATATCTCAACCTCTCA
>JAVJIF010018915.1:0-75785 GCA_038442645.1 Agave tequilana
GTGACGGGTGAAAATAGTAACAGGTGAATTTTTAGCAAGAGATGATAAAAAGTCCCATTTTTCGCGGTCATAATCACCTCCCATAAATAAAAGCCTCAGAATCCAGAATAAAGAGAAAATCAAAATAATCTCTAATAATAATAATAAAAATAAAAAATAAATCGCCACCAGTTTGCAAGCTGGACATCAAAGAAAGTCCCCACCAAACACCCCCCCCAACCCATATTCATTTGAGAGCTCTCTGAAGCTCATCTCTCTCAACAGAACCCATCTCAAATCTCTCTCTCTCTCTCTCTCTCTCTCTCTCTCTCTCGCTTGGTGATCATCAGAGTTCACAATGTGGGGGAGGGGATTTTGCGGGAAAGCTCCGGCCTTCCTTGCTGCATTCTTGGTTTTGCAGCTGCTCCACCACCGCGGTCTGGTCAACGCCCAGGCGGCCCCCAAGTCCCCTTGGCTCACCCTCAGTGGTAATCTTTTTTTTTTTTTTTTTTCCCTCTCTCAAGACTCCTTTTTGATCTCGGTTTTGTGGTTCTGTGCTCTGGTTCTGTACTGGGTCTGGGTCTAAATGGATCAAGATCACTGTTTTATCTCTTCATTAGAGGGGGAATCTGTTGATTTTTCTGTTATTGGGTCAAGTTTTACATATAGTTTTGGTTTTAGAGAAAATTATTGAGGCACAATCACTATTTTTTAGATTTTAAAGCAAATATTTATCTTGTGCGTCAGGAGGGTGGTTTAATTGTGGGATTTATGGCTTACCTTTAGTAGCAAATAGCAAAGGAGTATGTGTACGATGTGAATGTCTAATGTTTAGGAGAAATTTGTATTTTAATCTTTTTCAGATGCCACTGTGAAAAGTTTGTACTATGGCTGATGCATTGCTAACTAGTTGTATTTTAGTTTTAGCGGATTGTTAATAATTTATGATTCTATTTATGATAACAAGGTTGTAACCAAGAAAAACCACAATCTACCTCTAAACTCGTCTAATGTGATAAGTAAGTTGTTTTGCAATTTTATCTGCCTAAAAGTTAGTTTCATCTTAGGTCTACTTCATTAACAATTTTATCACTGGAAATTCCTCAACTCGATGAATTCAGTTGCTTACTTTCTAGTTATTTTAGATTAAATGCAAACGTAGCTTTTAAATTTATACCTCTTGCCCTGTTATTGCTTCTACAGAGTCTTGCAGATTGATCTCTTGCTTTTGGTAATGCAGGCAATGCACCTGCAGTTGTGGCGAGGGGTGGGTTTTCGGGGTTGTTTCCTGGCTCCAGCCAAGATGCTTACATATTTACATATCAAGCTGGGTCGGCTGATACAATTTCTTGGTGCGATGTGCAACTGACAAGGGACGGTGTTGGTATCTGTCTTCCTACATTACTGTTAGATAATTGTACAAATATTCGGACCTTCTTCCCTAACGGTGGAGTGACTTACTCTGTTGATGGTGTGAAGACATCTGGATGGTTTCCTGTGGATTATGACTTCAAAAGCTTAGGCCAAGTTTCTGGTAAGCCTCAATTCCCGATTACTGATGCTGTTTGTGCTCTCTATTGTAAAAAAAAAAAAAAACTTTTAATAGGAAACTCAGTTTTATGGATACACACGACAACCCTGGATGGTTTGGATAAGGTTGATGGTTAAAAACTTGGCTGTCAGAGTACATTATATTATGTAACTTTCATTTTCATCTTTTTGGAGTCAAAATAAGGATCCACTAGGTTTAAGATCAAAAACCTGATGAACTAGTAAAGAAGTTAGTTTACCTAATGCATTGTCTATTACATGGGTTTCAAGTCATTTGATTGTTTAGTGCCCCCAATATGGGCCAGTTAATACTTGAGGTTTTGATTTCATGATCTTTTGTTCACTTAGAGTTTTATGCTTCTTTCCCCATCTATTCCTTTAATTTCTGTACCGTGTAATTGTGTCTCTTGCGCAACAGATACAAATATAAGCAATACTCTAATATATTTCCCCTTCTTTTTCCTTTTTCTTCTCCCCTTGCCCGTTTGTTTGTTTACTTCTACGAATCTACGTACATACACAACACATTGGGTGGGCTTGGGGGCAGGGTCCTGTTTTGGACTATCAATAGCTCAGATTTTAGACTACACTGGTTTCCCAAAGATGACATATAAACGAGATGACCTGATAACCTCTAGCTCTTCCTTAGTCCCAATACCCAATGCAACCTGATGGCTTCAGATTTCTAGTATTTTCCCATGCTTGTGACCTGAGGGCACTTAATGTGCCCATCCATCAGGGCACCAAATGAAGCTGATATAGCCGTTCTACTGGGTGTACGACACATGTTAAATTTATGTCACTAATACATGTGTAAATCAATTTTATCAAATTATGAACTAAGCAATTATGTTGATTGTTCAATATGAATACAAACAACAAGTGTCATTGTAGCACAGTGGTAAAACCTCTTTACAGTGAGCAAGAGGTTTCGAATTCAAATCCTGCTTGCACCGGGCTATGACCGATATTTCACAAAATAATAAATAAAAATAATCAACACAGACATGTATATATGTCTGTGCTCTCTAACATGTGCATGTGTGGCACAGACGCAACACAAAAAACCACAAACCACGCATGCGACACTGTTTGCCGCCACTCAAAAGCCTGTAAGCCTTGTTACTTCCTCTTTTGCATCCCAACATGCACAAGTATCATGCGAGTGCTTACATGCTGCTTTCCTTTTTGTTACTTGTTACCTTCTCAATACAAGGCTGGAACCTCCTAATAGGACAGTTGTTATATTTGCAAAATAAAATAAAAACCAATTAAACCAGATTAAGACAATGTATTGTACAGTTTTAGCTATGCTTTTGGAGCCTCTTGCCCCTTGCAAAGGGGCTTTACCATTGTGCTATAGTGGCATTCTTGTTTACAACTAGTAATTGTTTAATTTAATAACATGAATAGAGAGTTTGGCTTTTGTTTTTTGTAAACAATCTATCACATAATTAGGCTTGGGATTTTGAGTTTGAGACCCATCCTTTTCCTTAAAAGCAAGGAGGAGGGGAAAAAAAAAGGAAAAGAAAAGGAAAAACAAAGACAAGCTTGTTTGGGCTTAATAAGATAACTGGGCTTGATGTATAATTTTTTTCATGAGTTCTCTGGTTTCTTGAACTTAATACTGTATGACTACAGACAGTTTGATTTACCAGCAAAAGGTGGCTGTGAAGATTTTATGGAGAGCCCTTACTGCCCTGTTCTATATCTTTGACATATCTAGAATGTAAATATAAGACAGTTTGGAGTTAAGACAACTTGAATATTGTCCACAATGGTTGTATAATTTGTTCCATTTTTGTAGCTCTTATAGTCTATTTATTTATTTTCAATATTAAAGTAGAGCCTATAAGAATCGTTAGTTTAAATCAATTAGAGTCTAATGAGAAATACTTTGTCTTCTAATATGAAGGTAGATACTCCCTTCTCGATTTGAAAGGTTTAAGTTTGAAACCTTCTTTGAGCTCATTGGTGTTGTATTTATGTGCTAGTGAAACCATATTTATCTTGATCATGCTTTATTAACTACTCTCTTGGTTTTAGCACATTTTTTAGTATCTAATTTCTCTTTGATCTTAAGCTTAAATGCTTTTTGCCTTGCTTTTGATTTTCTATAGAAAGAATTTTTAACTTTATGAGGCAACAAGAATTTGTGTCAGAGTTTGGTAATATATGCGACTACATCTCAATTATTATAATATCACAAGGCATGCTTGTGGCCGCAATCCTGTAGGAAAAGGGAAGAATAAAAATAAACTGTTTCCTCAGTTTTGGTCTTATTTAATTTGTGCCACTCCCCTAAAAGAACCTTATCTTTCATACATACATCCACGCAAGATCTATCCAAGTCCTAGAGGGGAACCTTTGTCATTTGGTGGCCCCTTTGAGAGATCTAGTAATCCTCTACAATTTTTATGCAAAGTTTAGATTAAGAATTATAATGATTGAAGATTGTTTAAATAAAAAACATGTATAAGTTTATTATCAGGATTATATTGAAAGATAAAACTTGTACTATTTCAAAGTTTAGATTAAGAATTATAATGATTGAAGATTGTTTAAATAAAAAACATGTGTAAGTTTATTATCAAGATTATATTGAAAGATAAAACTTGTACTATTTCCTAAACATGCAATTTCCTCTCGAAATTAAATAAGACGAAGCAAACTCAGAGTTTGAAATAAAATAAAAAAAAAGAATTTGGCTTGGGGAATGCAATCGCGATGTCACTACCCTAGAGGATCAATAATCTGCCCTAATCTTCCGGACGTAGATAGGTTTCGTCCCCAAGAGGTAAAGGATCCCCCAGATTCAACATCTGTCTTTGGATGGAAAGGCAGGCCTCTGCTCAGATGAAAATTCGTTGCCTAGAAAACAAAGAACAAATCCGATGCAATAAATTCTTCCATGAGATCAAAGAGGAAGAAAACAAAATATGTGTATTGGTGAGATATGAGAGGTAGACAGGGGAGAAGAAAGAATCGTAGCTGTTGCTTCTGTATTGCTCTGTACCAAAGTGAACTGAGAGGGGCTCTATTTATAGCCCGAGTATCTCCTGTTGGTAACAGTCTCGCAGATTTGGCACAATCTGTTTGTTGCAACAGCCAGTCTGTTGCAATAGCTACACTGTTACAGGTCCGGTTGGAACGTGTCAAACTGTCATAAAATCCCAAAATTAAAACATAAAATCAAAACAAAATATAGCTATTCAAGGACCCCCTAAACGGAACTGCATTCGTGTCCGCAGGTCGTGGGCGCACCCGTCTCGAACCGGCTCGGCCTGGTTCGGCGCCTGTGCGCGCGCGTGGCAAGGCAGCCCAGGCCCAGCACTTGTAATAATAGCCTTTAAAGGAGTTGGTATTTAAACTACTCTACTTTCTTTTTCCCATCCAATGTGGGACTAAAAACTAAGGCAAAGAGGAGTGGAAAAGCTCAACTTTTCCCACTCAAAATTCAACAGTCCCCTTAAAACTTGAGTTTCAGAAGCGACATTATAAAACAATACGATATAAATAAATCATAAATCTAAAATAATAAAACAAGAATAAAATTGGACAACAACAGACTGTGAATTTGGGATATGTAGCTTTCGGCTTAGAATCTGCCTTAGTGAATTTATCGTCATTTGAGAGACATAGTGGATTATGCCTGAAACTAAGCATCTTTACTAGATATTGATAAAAGATATACACACAATAGTCTCTATTTATTAAGCGAGTAGGTTGAGCATTAATGGTCATGCTCAAAATAATCGACTCATGAGAGCTTTTAGGGGTCTGCCCTGCCCCCCAATCGCGGCCGTTAAGGTTTCTCTCACGTACGTAAGTCCTCCAATAGTACACAGATAGATGTTATACTTTCCACACTACATGTATTGGACTTATTAAGAGTTAGACTCACCCTAACCAGCTGTATGATTAGAGCATCATCATCATAGAGGAGTAATAGCTACAATGCTATATATAAGATATATTAATATATCTGGGTTGATGTTCCACACGAGTATCACTAGTCCAACTTGTTTTTTATCATATTGACCATCTGTCATGGGATCATCTCGCCAATCAACAAGGTTGCCCGCTGTCGGTGACCTTTACTCTGGGTACAACCCCATCTCTCTCGATATATTTAGGACCACACTCCTAGAAAGACCCTTAGTCAATGGGTCAGCAAAATTATTTTCTGACTTTACAAAATTCAGAATCACAACTTTGCTCAATAGGCGTTGAATAGATTTAAGTCTGATTTGAATGTGTCTATTCATCTTTTTATTCTTAACTCGCTTTAATATCTTAATGATGGATATTGAATCAGTATAAACTGAGATAGAAAGTATTGGTCTGGGCAAGTTAGAAAATTCTGATAATAGATCCTTTTATTATTCAGCTTCAAAGCAAGTAGTGATCCTGATAATAAACTCCTAGAAAGACCCTTAGTCAATGGGTCAGCAAAATTATTTTCTGACTTTACAAAATTCAGAATCACAACTTTGCTCAATAGGCGTTGAATAGATTTAAGTCTGATTTGAATGTGTTTGTTCATCTTTTTATTATTAACTTGCTTTAATATCTCAATGATGGATATTGAATCAGTATAAACTGAGATAGAAAGTATTGGTCTGGGCAAGTTAGAAAATTCTGATAATAGATCCTTTTATTATTCAGCTTCAAAGCAAGTAGTATCTAGAGCAATAACCCCAGCTTTCATGGTTCCCTAGCAATCACTGTTTGTTTGCAGGATTTACAGGACACAGTTGCACTATTGAACATGAATACATATCCGGTAGTAGACTTTATACTATTGGAGTCAGTGACCCCCAGTTGGCGTTAGTGTACCCTTCTATAGTATCAATATTCAGTGTTAGTTAAACAATAGTCAATTGTGCCTCTCAAGAATCTGATTACTCTCTAATACAATCCAGTGATCTCTACTAGGTTATTAATGTATCTACTTAACCTACCAACTGCATAAGAAATGTCAGGCCTAGTCCTGTTGGATATGTAAAAACTGAACCTATTAGTTTAGAGTTTTTCAGTTGAGGCACATGCTCACCCGTGTTCTTCTTCAAAGCTATTGAAAAATCATAGGGTGTAGAAATATATTTACATTTGAAGAAATCAAATTTATGCAACATTCTCTCAATGCTATGAGCCATACTTAAGAAAATTTCATTAGGGTTCTTGGATTCTTCATGCCCAATATCATGTTTGCAGGTCTTAAATCTTTCATATCAAAGTTCTGGGATAGATAATCTTTGACCTTTTGGATTGCATCAAGAGAAGTTTCAAATGTGAGAAAGTCTTCCACATAGACAAAAAATGATATAATCATTATTAAGCTTCTTTAAATATATGCATTTATCATTTTCATGGATGGTGAATTCAAAATGTGCAATGACTTGATTAAATTTCTAATGTCATTATTTTGGTGCTTGGATCAGTCCATATAAGGAGTTCACTTAATTGTATACTTTGTTTACTTGTCCCTTGGTTATGAATCCTTCTGGTTAGTCCATATATATCTCTTCCTCAAGATCGTCATTTAGGAAAGCAGTTTTCATATACATTTGGTGTATTAGCATCTTATGAATGAAAGCTAATACCAAGAGAACACTAATTGTAGATATCTTGACAATAGGAGAATGTGTCGAAGAAATCAACATCCTTCTGTTAGGTGTAAACCTTGCAACTAATCTGGGTTTATATTTATCAACAGTGCCTTCGGGTTTCTTCTTGAAGACCCATTTACAACCTACATGTTTACATCCTAGAGTTAGATCAATAAGAATTCAAGTGTTATTTTTCATTATTGATTTGATCTCACTGTAAATGACTTCTTTCCATAATGGAGATTCAGAAGAGTCTACGCTTTCTTGAAGGTGCTAGGATCACTTTCCATAAGATAGGTTAAGAAATCTCACAGAAGGATTTAAGAGTCTTAGTTCTTTTACTACTCTTAGGTTCTGAGTCAGTTGATGGATCATAACTAGATGGAGGGATATTAGAGGCACAAGGAGTGCAGGAAGGATCACTAGGGATTCTTGATTTAAAAGGAAAGATGTTTTCAAAGCTCTTTTCAAAGTAAACATATTCATTGATGTCAGAGTTAACTACAAGGAACCAGTTAATATTGCTATTTAGAGCATATTCAATGAAGATAACATCAATAGTCTTGGGCCAATTTTCCTTTTCTTCGGTTCCGGTATTGAAACCTTAGTCATGCAACCCTAGACTTTGAAGAAATGAATATTAGTTCTCCCTTTCCAACGTTCATAGGGTGTAACTTCAGAGTCTCTTTGGAGAATCCTACTGAGTATAAAACAGGCAGAAAAGAAAGCTTCACCTGAAGCTTTTCAGTGCATCTAAGCTGAGTAACATGCAATTCACCATGTTCATTAATGTTCTATTTTTCCTTTCAGCTACACCATTTGACTGTGGTGTGTAGAGAGCAATAATCTCATGAATAATGTCGTGCTTTTGGCAGAATTTTGTCATATCATTTGAGGTATACTCTCCCCGATCAGATCTTTGGATCTTGATCTTTTTTAAGTTGGTTCTCAGTTTGAGCTTGATACATCTCAAACCAATCGAGGACTTCATCCTTAGATTTGAGAAGATAGGTATATTAGTATTTGGAATGATTATCTATGAATGCCACAAAGTATCTTTTACCGTCTTAGGTGAGTACTCTATTTGAGTCACACATATTAGTGTGAATAAGTTCGAGGGGTTCAAATGTCCTTGTGATAGAAGGAAAAAATTTCTGATATGCTTTCCTTGAACACAAATTTTACATCTGGAAGAGGTGTGAACGGAAGATTTAGGGATGAGATCTAAACCAATCATTTTCTTAATAGAGTTATAGTTTACATGGCTTAATCTTTCATGCCAGATATCACAAGACTAAGTGTTCAAAGCTACAAGAAAAAAGATTTTATTATCAAAAGAATGCATTACATTGAGTCTAAAGAGGCCATCATTAACAAAGCATTTGCTAATGAATACATTATCTCTGGAGATTACAAATTTATTGGATTCTTTAACAATCCTAAAGTTAGTTCTAAAAAGAGAATATTTGCTGGTCAGATTCCTCTGAAGTGTGAGTATATGTAGAACACTTTGAAGAGTTAGAACTTCTCCAGGGGTCATCTTTAGATCAACACGCCCAGTTCTCATTATTTCTCTGGTGGAGTTATCTTCCAGACTCACGCTTCTCCACGTTATTCCTGATAGGATTTAAAGCAAGAGCGATCAGTACATATATGAATATTTGCTTTTGAGTCTAACCACCAGTTCGAGGAGAAGGTGATAGAATTAATAATAAGAAGAGAAGATTCTAACTTAAAGGAGTTGGAGTTCAGTTTCATAATGTTGACCTTGTGTCCGCCGATTCCTCCATTTCCTTTTGGTTGAGTTTTGACTGGTTCCTTCTTCCGTTGAAGCACTGGGTGACCAAGTGGTTGGTTCTTTCGCAAACAGCAGATTCTCCGATCCGGTTTCTGGCTAAAGGTCTTGGTTTTGAAAAAAGGAGAGTGAACATGTTTGAAGGAAGAAGAGTTTGAGTAAGGAGAATGAAAGTGATGAGGTTTCTTGAATTTCTTGTCCTTGGGATTCATTGATTTGTGCCTTGGCTTATCCTCAACCACATTCACATTATTTTCATTTCTGACTTAGTCTTGGAGTTGAGTCTATACTGATCTTCTATTCGAATCGCCTTTAGAGCGTGAACAAGGGTAGCTCATATTGCTTGTGACGAAGGTCTCCGACCATTGTTTTAAATCTCGGCCGTTATACCAGTAATCAGCTGAGATACCAGTATTTATTCAAAACGATACGATAAGTGCAAAATTTTACTGGATATAATTTTGGACCGATATATCGCCACGTGGTCGATATATCAGCCGATATCCGAGATGAATATATCTGATCCATCGCCACGTGTCTACAAACGCATCTGAGGAGCTTTTACAAAAGATAAGTATCCCTTATGAGTTTATGACCCTAAACTCGCTTTAAGTAGTTTTTTATGATTTATATAGGCAATCACATGTATATTCTTCATCAGGTATGATGCTCGAAATGACATTCGATATTTAGTACCATATCACGATATATCACCCGATATCTGGTGTCTGATATATAATTTTGCCGATAGATATATCACCGATATTCGATATTTAAAAACACTATCTCCAGAAAAGGTTGACCAAGAAGAGGGAAGTTTATTAATGAGATAAGACACCTTGAAATTTTCAGAGAGCTACTTTCCTTTAGATTGAAGGTGTCGGATACAATTTTGAAATTCATGAAGTTGATCATTAATTGGTTTGTTATCAACCATCATGAACTTGTTGAGGAGTGAATCGATCGATTCCGACATCATCGAGGCCATTTTCTTCCTCGAGTGCCTCCCATAATTCTTTAGCACTTTTGAACTCATAATAGATGTCATATAATTGTCTATTAGTGCACTAAGAATTTTATAGAGACAATGATAGTCTATCTCCTTGTGTTTCAAATAATAGTGGGAGGAGAAAGGAGTTGTAGGAGTTTCAACAGATGAAGATCCAACATGTGATATTTAAGAGGAGGTGCAGGAATGATGTCATCTATGGCTCAAATGAGACCTAAAGTAGTCAACAGGTATTTCATCTGGTTTCCCACCACTTATAATATGTACCAGAAAGTTTATCACGTTTGACACTCTTGGAATGATATGGGTTTGCCATATTGACAGAAACTGCTACCTGACTTCTGTATTTCAATTATTTGAAAATATGTCATAATAAAGTTTATGTTGGTAACTTTTAAATTATGCTTTACAAAGTAAAAAGGATGGAGCTCTTGTTTAATTGTGTTCTGATTATATCTAGCACAACAATAATAAAACAATTAAAGGTGCAGGAATTAGTTCACTTTAAGACAATGTACTTGGACAATTTCGAACAATTAAAATTTTTTTCTTTAGGATTGTCAATTCTAGTTCATTAATGTCGCAACAAGAATTAAGTAGTGTAGGAATATTCCAATTTAATTTTGCTACAAGGTAGTAAGCAATTAAATTTATAACAAGATATTTAATTGCAAGAATCAATTACTTAAATACTTGCAAATGTAATTAACAACTAGCTAGAAAGATATAATCAAACTAATATATTAATTAGTAAGATGCTAACGGGAAACAAATAGTTAACTAATTACTTGCAAGAAATTTTGAAACTTTTTTTGTAAGAATTAGAGGAATTTGAATAAATATTTTCCTAGAAGAATTTAAATAGCAATAATTTGTAGGAATGTAGTAAAGGTCTGTACTTGAAATAAAAATTTTTGCAGTGATTTGATCTTATAGCAAAGTTGTAAGAAGATGTGAAAAACCTTGTAATTTTGTAACAATAATATCTTTGTAAGGAGTCTAACAAGACATTGTAAAAATCAATAGGATAATTATTTGCAAGAAATTAATAGGGTAAGAAATTTAGTGCTTGTGATAAAGACTTATGCAAGGAAAGATCTGCATTAAAACTTATAATATTTTTTACAGTGGTTTTAATGCAGTAAGATTTGAAAATTTTGAATAACTATTTTTCTAAAATAAAACAGATCCTTTGCAAGAAGATTAATTAATTTGCATGGATAGAAAATAGATTAAATGAAAGAGAGAGTATATACTTTTGATCCTTCAGATTGAACGATAAAACTTGTACTATTTCCTAAACGTGTGATTGCCTCTCGAAATTAAATTAAGATGAAACAAGTTTTCTAGTATGCAACAACTAATCATAGTTTGGAATAAAATAGAACAAAAGGAATCTAGCCTGAGGAATGTAGTCGTGATGTCGCTGCCTTAAAAGATCAAAAGCCCGCCCCAATCATCCGAACGTAGATAGGCTTTGTCCCCTAGCGATAAAAGATCCCCGATTTACTATCTCCTGCCTTTGTACGGAAAGACATGCTTTCGCTCAAATAGAAATTCGTTGCCCAGAAAACAAAGAACAAATTCGATGCAATAAACTTCTTCGATGAGATCGAGAAAGGGAGAAAATAGAATATTTGTACTGATGAAATATGAGAGGCAGACAGGGGAGAAGAAAGTAGTGTAGCTGTTGCTTCTGTATTGCTTTGTACCTAAGTGAACGGAGAAGGGCTTTATTTATAGCCCGAGCCCCTCCTGTTGGCGACAACCCCGGGGATCTGGCACGATCTGTTTGTTACAAAAACCAGTCTGTTGCAACAGCTACGTTGTTACAAATCTGGCTTGAACGGGTCAACAAACTGTCATAAAAATTAAAAAGATAAAATCAAAACAAAAATGTAGCGTTTCAAGGACCCCCCCATGAGCGGAACTGCATTCATGTCCGCAGGTCGTGGGCGTGCCCGACCTGAACCCGGCTCGACCCGGTTCTGTTCGGCGCGTTCGCGCGCGTGTGGCAAGGCGACCTATGGCCCAACACTCATAACAGTAACCTTTGGAGGAGTTGGTATTTAAACTACTCTACCTTCTTTGTCCCATCCAATGTGTGACTAAAAACCAAGGCAAAGTTGAGTAGGAAAACTCAAGTTTTCCACTTAAAATTCAACATATGTTAGATATAAATGAAGAAAATATCTATCCATATTCGACCTTATGTTTAAGGAATCAACATTCTTTAAAATTTATAAGAAATTACGTGGGATGTTGTACTTTTATGAATACACTTCTTTGAAATAATATCTTTGCTTAACACCCAAATATACTATAAATAGAAATTTAGAAAATCATATTTATATATTGCACATCCACCTCTATGCATATGCATCCCTCTAAGTATGTTTTCTACATAATCATCACCCTATAAACCTAAAATCCATGCTATGTGCATGTGTAACCTTTTGAAGTGCCTCTTTTGTACGCATGCCCTACGAATTAAAGTTTATATTAATTGACACATGAAATGGAAAGCAATGTTGGAGGTGCCATGCACTTGTCACCAATCCAAGATTGCATTCCCTGATTGATTGATATGTTGATTGTTTCTTATGAATTGAGCAGTGTTTTTATGAACTACCAGTCAAGCATGTCTTTCTGCATATATCATCCTATAAAATTAAAACCTTTATTATTTACCAGCGTAGTCTTTTGCATGCATCTCTTACATGTTAATCCTTCATATTGATTGACTAATGAAATGCAAAGCATTGTTGCATGTGCCATGCACTTGGCCACAATCCAAGTTCCCAATGCTTGATTGATGGATATGTTGATTGTCTTTTTGTGACCTGAGCAGTGATTCAATCAATTTTATCTCGAAGTGACAAATTTGATGCTACCTTATATCCAATCCTTCCTGTTGAAGAAGTGAAAACAGACATTAATTCATCAGCCCTTTGGTTGAATGTACAGGTATGGCGGTGAGAAATACTGGTTTCTTTTATGTAGTGGTCTCTCCTTTTTTTTTTTGGGTCACAGTGCTACTATGAGTGGTTACTGACTGATTATTCATGATTATCTTTCTATGCAGCATGACATGTTCTACAGACAACATAACTTGAGCATGAGGAGCTACTTGCTTTCTGTGTCAAAGAAAGTTGTTGTAGACTATGTATCCTCACCAGAAGTGGGTTTCCTTACCAGCATAATGGCAAGATTCAAAGAAGCAAGACAAAGCTTGTTTTCCGTTTTCTGGATGAAGACATCGCTGAGCCTTTTACAAACCAAACTTATGCTTCGCTGTTGAAAAATCTTACATTTATTAAGACATTTGCCTCTGGAATTCTCATTCCCAAGCATTACATATGGCCAGTGACATCTGATCTTTATCTGCAACCTCACACTTCTGTTGTCTTGGATGCTCATAAGGAGGGACTGGAAGTTTTTGCCTCTGATTTTGCAAATGATGGACTTATTAGCTACAATTACAGCTTTGATCCTGTAGCTGAGTATCTCAGTTTCATTGACAATGGGGAATTCTCTGTTGACGGTGTGCTGACGGATTTCCCTAAACTGCGTCAGAAGCCATAGGTGATGCTTTCTTCACTTACATAATCAAATAGTTTTAAAGAGATTAGATCTTGTAACTTCTCAGAATTTTCTCGTGTAAGGACTTGAGGCACCATCCCAAAAGACTAGCATTAGAGGCGGAGTTGTCCAAATCCTTATATACCCAAGATCATCCCCATGTCTAGCCGACGCGGAACTATTTGTTCGACATCCAACTCAACAACCCCCCTCGAACAAAGAGTCTCCCTACAGACTCATCTTTCTTCATACCTGGAAGATCATATGCTCCATTGAGATCGCAGCTCTTCACCACGCGGGCAAACACGTCTTACGTGAAGGACAAATTGCAGCCTATTACTCCTCTTCACTGCGCAGAGGGCGAACATGCCTTTCGTGAAGCAGGAGCACCACTGCCAAATACTCGAGAGCCCAACTAGCTTTACAGGGGCCTACTGCGCCTTTTGCACCTATTTGGGGGGGGGGGGTCGAACATCACCCAAGCACACGACTCAGTTTGGGGCATGACTCTGATGCCAATTGTAAGGACTTGAGGCACCATCTCAAAAGACTAACCTTTTAAGCGAAGTTGCCTAAAGACTAAGTTTGGAACATCATCCAAGACTATCCCCATGTCTAGCCGATGTGGGACTATTTGTTCAACATCCAACTCAACAAAATTATAGAGAGATCAATATTGGAGATTTTAATTGTCATCTTGACGGAGTTTCACCATACCTAAAGTTATTACGTGGATCGACTTACGCGGTCAGGTCGCCGTGGTTTAAAGGAGGCGGGAGCCCCCGGAACAAAAATTGAATGAAGTGGAGAATGGAACTTGTGAGAGTGGTTTCACAGTGATAGCAACACGGTTTCGGGAAGTCTGAAGACCTAGTCGGAGTATGGCCTTGGAGTTCTAGACTTAGTCGGAGTTTTAGTTCGGAGTATATAGCAGGGCAGGTCTTTGGAGTTCTGGACGTTTCAGAGTTTTGGGCGAATCTGAGTTTAGGTCGATTTCTATTGTGAACCCGAATTCGGTTGATTTACTTTGTTTGACTCTCTCCCACTGGCTATAAATAAAGGGTTTTGTAACCCTAGTTTGATAGCAAGCCGAAAAGTTGTATCCCTGTAGTGTCAAATTAACCCTCAGTAAGATGCTGACACATGTTCAAGCAACCAAGTCCCTTTTTTGAGATTTCCATAACAATCAACTGCCTCCTCACATCGACCCTCTCGAGAGCATCCAAAGTTCTCAGAATCACTCCAGCCCGAACTCAAGTCAACCTCTAAAGCTCCGCCACCCAGAGTTGTCCCGAACGAACTCCCGTTCCGGAGGCATCACTCCGGAGTCACAGCAGTTCGACATCTCTAACTTCACTTGGAGCCCTCAATAACAACCGTTGAGATCTCCGCCTGCAATCACGCCGCCTCTTCTCTCCCACGTTGAAGACGTATAACGCCCATGCACTCAAGGTGGATAGTTACGAAATTCCCTGCATGCAATCTCAACCATCATGCTATCAATCACGACTGTTGCAACAACTTCGCACATGAAGATCTTGCAGCTACAAAAATCTCGCGAACGCTCCATCCGCCTTTGAGCCTTCAGTTAAGAACAAATAGACCTTCTCCTCAAGGAGGGAAGAACCCCAGCCTTCCACTAGGACTTTGACTTTCTATTAGATCTCAACTCAAAGAAATACCAATACATACCTGTAATTCCTATAAACTGGCAAATTATAGTAAATTTTTCTCCTCCCCTTAGTCTTTTTCAATTTGGGTTTTCACGTACAAATATCTTGTCTCCATCTGCTTCCGTGTTGTGTTTATTATTTTGCATTTATACTTTAAACACACTTTTGTTTGTGGTGTGGATCGATCGTCTGATCATTCACAGCGGAAAATCATCACCATGAAATGGTGCTTTCATTGAGATTTGAATATTTACACACAAGATCTCTCCCCTAAAAACCCAAAAAATCTTCCTCAAGAGACCTCTTCTAGATCGACGATGGCCCCAAGAAAGCGAGCCATCAACGGCGACACATCATCCAATGGTAAGGCCATCAGAATCGCTAGGGGCACGTAACCCCACCATCCAACGATCAACCGCATACCACCGAGAACACCGTTCCTCATTTGATTATTATATGGAGTCTAGCTAGAGAGGCTAACTGTTGGAATGCGAGGACTAGTCAAATGAAACTACTTTCTAGGTGTTGTTTCTATTGTATGGTTTTCATTTTGATGAGTTAACGTGCTGGCATTCTTGGTGTATAATATGGTTTGTTTATTAATTCATGCTCGTTGAAAGGATATCATTATGTGTTCAGATTGTGCTTCAAAAATGAGTATCTCTCTCTGATTTTAAGCGCACTATTTTTGCAGGTTGTTTCGCTCATACGAAAATGAACGGCTCTAAGCATGGTCAGTCATTCTTCTTTCATTTGTTTTCATGTCCTGAGCTTTAATGTACTAACCAATGTTTTGAAAAGCTCTATATGTATGCATTTTAAATTTTTTTCCCTTCCAGAAAACCCTTTAGTCATCACACACAATGGAGCTAGTGGAATTTACCCGGATTGTACAGATTTGGCTTATCAGCAGGCTGTTAAAGATGGTGCTGATTTTATTGACTGTCCTGTTCAAGTAACACAAGATGGCGTTCTGTTATGCATGAGCTCTATTAATCTTATGGATTCTACTACAGTTACTACATCACCCATGAGCTCTCGTTCTTCTGTTGTTCCAAAAATCCAGGACACTCCTGGAATTTTTACCTTCAACTTAACCTGGGATGAGATCCAAAAGAACCTGAAACGTAAGTTTACATCTCTTTCCTCCCTTTATATTTCTATTTTTGCTGCAGTGAAACTGGACCAGTGTTACTGTGACACTTCAAATTTTAGGTTTTTTGCCATTTGGAAACTTGGTCACTCCAAGGACCCTTCAAGTATAACTATGATAATATCATTATTCTGTGGCAACCTTAGATCTTTTGTATTCAAGATAGCCAGATTAACTTGTAACAGATAAATATAGGAGGTTATTTTTGTTAAACACTGACCCACATTCTTTAGTCGATTACTCATTACATACATGGCAATATATATATATATATATATATATATATATATATATATATATATATATATATATATATATATATATATATATATAGAGAGAGAGAGAGAGAGAGAGAGAGAGAGAGAGAGAGAGAGAGAGAGACTTGTATCCTTTCAAAGGATTTGATCCCGATATATATATATATATATATATATATATATATATATATATATATATATATATATATATATATATATATAGACTTGTATCCTTTCAAAATTTGATCCCGGATATATATATATATAGAGATAGACTTGTATCCTTTCAAAAGGATTGATCCCGTGTATATATATATATATATATATATATATATATATATATATATATATATATATATTATATTATATATATATATATATATATATTATATATATATATATATATATAATTTGCATGCCCAGCTATGAATCTAGTCATCTAGATGTGTTATCATATCAGATTCTTAGAAGGCCCGCATGTCGGACACTACAGGATACCCTGATGCTTGGTGCCCATGTTTCGTGTCCAAGTAACAGTGATCTGAACAAAAAGGGGAGAGAGAGAGAAAAGATTACTGACATGCTAACTCTTTTGGATTGTTTTTCTTCTACACAATTCTATATTCCTATTAAGAGTATTATCTACACGCTATCTTTCTTATGCAGAAATGATGATGTTAACAGACCTCTACTATTTCTTTTCCTCCCGATATTGTTATGCTCTATAGTTATATTTATTTCTTATGTGAACAGTTGCAAGGAAATCTGTAGCATACAGCAGCTATCATCAGTTTTAGCTAGTGTTACGCTTACCACCACTTGCCAGAGTAATAAGCATAAAACGAGTTTCTAATGTGAATTCAGTAATATTTAACATTACCCAAAAAAAATATAAAGAAGAAAAAAGAAAAGTCTTTCATTATCTTATCTACGAGCATACTAGAACGAGGAACCAGGCCATCCATTTAGTGACACTCTTCTAACACAAGCCACCTTTCTTGTTTTTTTTCCTCCAATTTTCATGTAAAAATTCCATGCATTGTCTTCCATGAGACACATTAATTGTTAGCCCATGACCTATTCAATTTAACCTTTTGGGTAATCAATAATGTCAATATGCTCTTTACAATTAATAAAAACAGGCGTCATACCTGGCATCAGGTGATGGGTCATCCATGTTATGCATCTGTTTTGCTAACATCCGTTTTCCAGTAGTTTTCTTTTCCGACTCTGAAAGCGGATTTATTCACCTTGTTTGGGTGTAGTTCTGGTAGAATAATTCCTACCTGTACGAGAAACTGCCGTGTATGCTCTCAACAATGTTTTCACAAGCACCTATCATCTATTCTAAATCTTTAAGTTGTTAACAAGGACTGGAAAGTCAAAGTCAGCTGACACCGCGCATCAGCAGTCAGTTTTTGAAGTCAATCTGGACCCAATTTCATCTGGAAACCAGCTCAATCGGTTTAATTGGGTCAGATTTTAATACTAAACCAATAATCTTACCCAATAAACCAATGCAAAAGAGAAAAAAAAGGCGAATAAGAGGAAACTTGGCTGTAGGAAACAGTTTTCTCTGTTCTCTTTTTTCTCCTTGCTATCCTCCTGATCATAAGCAAAAAATGCCCTGATTACAAAAAAAGAAGAAATTCCTTAAATCCGTTGCTGTGTTACCATCTTTTTCACAAAGAAAAATCTGTAGTACTCAAAGAACTGTATCTTTATTGATTATGAAGAACTACAATATACAATTATATAACATGAGAAATCATCTCTTTATATAGACCCAATATAAGACCAAATCCTGCTCAATCTGAGTCCAAGTACTACTAGAACTCCGAAAACTCCAAATACTATTTCTATCATATGATATACGTGTTATATATCTAACATATTGTGATCTGATGTAGATAAGTATATAGGTTGGTTACATTAAGAAATCACTGCAATTATACCTTGTCTTGCTGCAAATGTTCCAATAATTGTGCATGGTCTAAGTAGTATAGTTCCCAGGGCTTATAAGAGAAATAAACTAATTTCTATCATAAAAACCATAAATTTTCAAACATAAACCAGATTTCTCTATCAACAAAATTAATCAACCTTATTTTCAAAGATGTTCCCAAGGGTTTATAATAGAAATAAACTGATTTCTATCATATAAACCATAAATTCCAGATATAAACCAGATTTCTGTATCAAACAAAATTAATTAGCATTCATATGTTCAAAGATGTGTTGCAAGGGCACACATAATACACTGTGATAACTGTCGATAGTCGGTTTCATACGTAACATTTGAATCATTTATTTTCATATGCCAATGTTATTGTTCTCATCAATTATACTTTCTTGAACTTGCATTCCACTTCATCACAGGACATGATTGATACCTGCAAAATTAATTGTTCAAAAAGTAATCTTGGGAACAATACTGCTCGCATGTGAAGGACACTACACTACAAAAAAAAAACTAAGAAATTGACAAGCTCATCAAGCTTTTACCCAGTTCACCAAACAATTCAGTTATATCCTTTGGTAAATACTAGTTTAAAAAAGCTACTGTTGAAAGCATAAGAGTATTAGGTAAATCAGCAAATGAAAGGGAGTTTTCCTCATATATCACACAAGAGCCCATGGTGGCTCTTGTTCCCTACAGTATTGTCCAATGGCACTCTGAAGCCTATTGTCAAATTTTATTTTATTTCCCTCCGTTTGGTGTTTGAATTGCCACTTTCTGGACACTATATAAATGTAAGGTTCATGAATACTGAATTTCCGGAATTTCTACTCAAGGTTTTACTGTTTTGTGTATTAGTACTTGGAACAATGAAAATATATATTTATTCTGAGGCAATCATTACAACAAGGAAAAAAGTATCTAATCGCCTTTTCTGAAAACAGCAAGCTTACATTGGTTTTCCTTTCAGCTGCAATTTCCAACCCAGAAATAAAGTACAAACTTTTGCGGAATCCACGATACAGAAATGCAGGGAACTTCATGAAACTATCCGATTTTTTGGCTTATGCAAAAGGAAATGCTCTGTCTGGAATCTTGATCAGCATTGAGGTGAGAACAAAAGAACAAACACTTATTTTCCTTTTATAATCTTTACCATCCTTGGACAGGTCTATGTGCATCAGTGTCAGCTAATATTGCTATATATAACAATTCTTTATATCCAGAAGCAGTGTTTTTGCTGTAGGAAATAGTCTTTCAAGTTTCAATGATCATTAAACACTGACCTAAAAATTGTTCTGACTTTTCCAGTATTTTCTTCTTATTTAAATTTTCTTTAGAAATTTAGTCATGCAGATAGTGCAGTGTGTCTATCTATAAGGAAGTTTAAATCCTCGCTTCTTAAGAAAATTGTAATTGCCTGCTCTGGACACTGATGAGTGATGATTGAAATGTTAAGCAGCCCCGCATAGTAAACTTGATTACTCTTTAACTTCTTGTTCTTGTATTATGTATCAACTATCAACAACATCTATATTTGACAAAAGGCAAGGAATTTCATATCTGGTTGATAGATCCTCCTTTGTCGCTGGTTTGCCTCCAATTCTCTCTCTCAAATGAATAAGCATTCAGGCCTTAAAGTGCACGTAGTATCATAAATGGTATCCTCCACATTCTGTCTTTCCAAAATCACAGTCTAGACAGAGTGTAATATCTGGAGGTACTTTCTGCAGTTAGTTCTGCATGATTTCCAATAATACTTTTTCTCATGGCATTTTGGGATAAAAAGTCTTTGAGTGCCTCATCTTTGGATGAAACATATTTGAAAGGAAAGCTTACCTTTGTCTTGTTTTAGTTTAAATGTGTGCATGATACTTCTAGCTCTCCACACATTATAAAATTGTCTAAATAAAGATGTCTGAAATCCGGATTCTCATATAAGGAACTATGTTTGTCTATGAAATACAATTTATGGATCAATTGCACAAACTGAAAGATAGACTTCTGGCTGTTATATGTTTGGTCATTTGCCACGGTGTTTTATTCTCTTCTTCATGCCATTTTTGTGTCAGGATGTCAGACGTAAAAATGTTAGCATTTCTATAGAATTTCTACCAACTTCCTTTACATAGTTTTTAAATAAAAAGATAACATCAAACTTGACAATGATTACAGTAAGCCTGGGTTCCTGAAAGAAACTTTTTGATAACTGGACTGTTCTGCAAATCTTTCTGCTCGGTGTGTGTACTAGTTGTGATGGTACTGTTGGTGGCATAATTTCAAAGAAATGATCACACACCAAACCCAACAATGTTTTATTTTATTTTCTTATTATTTTGAAATTTCATCACGCTGCTGAACAAAGTAGATTTCTAGTATCAGATATCCTAGTAAACTTGTATGCCTACTGCTCTACAACAGGAATGGAGTAGAATAAAGAGGGAAAGAAAATTAGGGTTTAGGGGATAAAAATAGATTCAGGCTTCACCACTCGAGAGATCTCTCCCAATCTGCAAATCACCATTATAAGATTCATTTTTGAAAGCAAATCAACATGCTTCGATAAAAAGGGATTTCAATAATTCATCATAGACTAAACAACTACTACTATTGGCCTTGGCCTTATATAGGTTCCTACAAAGAAGACTTTTCTATCATAACGGATGTGGGAATAAAAAAACACAGTAGATAAAACAAAACAACTTAAAAAAGACTACTAAACAATAATTAGAGCGATCCTCATCATTCTTTCCGCCTTTAAAGCATTCATCTCCGGTGAATGCAGTGGTAACAGATAGCAAGCATGATCAGGTAGAACTGAATCACATCTCGCATCAATCAGGCCAAGGTGTGTTGTGATTTCAAGGGGAGGACGCCCCCACGACCGGATCGACTGGGCCGACGCAGCGGATACGAACCACAAAATCTACTAAAGCAACTTAAAGAAGAGAAGAAGATATTCCAAAGTAGATAGAAAGCCAATACATAATATAACGTGGTTCCACCGATCAAACAGATCGTGTGTACATCTACGAGAGAAGGGGGAGAAACTTTATTAAAATTTTGGGGGAGTACAATAAGAATTATTTACACCTCACGCTGAGAAGTTACAAGCCCTTGATGGCTGCCAAGAACAGCAAACCCTTGTGACTAAGCTTCTTTCACGAATTTCTCACCTTGATGAATTACACCCTTAGGAATTACAAATTCATAGGATTCTCTTGGAATCATTGAAGGCCGCCCATAAGAGATTATTTATAGACCATAGAACTCACCTAGTGCTAAACAAATTCCTTCAATCAGAATAAAGGAAACTTGAATCCAACTCGGACTCAAAACACCTTCAATCAGAATAAAGGAAATTTGAATCCAACTCGGACTTAAAAATAGATCCAGAAAAGGAAACTGCCAAATCTGACATTAATCAACCTTCACGACATATTCACATCATAATCGTAACAATCTCTCCCTTGACTTGAATACGTCCAAGTCCGAGAATAACCACCATGTTTCATGTGCTCGCATCCACGCACAATTGAACAAATTTGACTTCATCTCCATCTCACTCCCTCTTCTTCATAACCCCCTCATGGGGTTCACATCTGGATTAGGTCGAATAAGTTCAGGCCCAACCTGAACTTTATTACCCAATGATCTCCTTGATCTACACAAGATTTATGAGAATTTGCTCCACCATAGGAGTAACGATCTGGACTACGTTATTGCGCGCCTAGTCCCAATCTTCCTTCGGGGTACAATTGTACATTCGAGCTCGAATACATCATAGTCTCCGATTGTTCCACAACCACCGCTTTTGAAGCCGAGGATAACTGCAATCCACCAACTGTAACCTCTAAATTCTACAACATATACACATTGCCGACACGTTCCGCTTGAAACATCACATGAGCCTCTTTAGAAACTTTCATAATATCACCTTTCGAACTGAAAGCAGAACCCTTCTCTATGTAAGGCTCCAAGAGAGCTGAGATTGTACCTTGATTCGGGAACATGACGAACGCCTTGAAGAGTAGTGATGCATCCATCATGAGACCGAAACTGAATTATTCTTTCGCCAATGACCTTGCTTGTAGCAGAATCTCCCATGAAGATTTCTCCCCCTTGAACCGAAGTGTTCGAAGAGAACATCTTTCTATTAGAACTGATATGCTGTGAACATCCAAAATTTATGACTCATCTATCTTACCAACTGGTCTGTCTGTAACAGACATAATGTCGCACTGTTTTTCATCTCCTTCAACCAGTTCAGTGACATTAGCATCTGGTTGTTTCTTCTTTCGACGTCAACGCTCAGATCTAATGTGCCTCTTCTTGTGACAATAGTTGCACGTCAAATTCTTGTGTTTTGAGTTACTCGTTAAACTTCTATTATTACTTTTCTCCCTTAAATAATGAACTTGCCCGGAGTCATCATGATGAGGACTTACCCGTCAACTGGGGGTCAATTTTGTCCTTGTTGAGTAGATGCTCTTTGATCTCATTGACCTTAATTGTTGACTTGCCTCCATAGATAGCTTCCCTAAAGCTCTTATATGAAGAAGGTAAAGAACACAGTAATAGAAGTGCTCGATCCTCATCTTGTATCTTAACCTTTATCTTATCTAGATCATTGATAATAGAGAAAAATTCTGTAATGTGAGACTTGATAGGTGTACCTTCATGCATGCGGAGAAGAAAGACGCTGCTTCAGAATCAATCGATTTGCCAACTTTTTCAGATAGTGGTCCTGAAATCGCTCCCACAGTGAGGACGCTGTTTTCTCCGTAGAAAACTCATCCAACACTTCGTCTGCCAAGCAAAGTTGAATAACTGTTAAGGCTTTCTCATCAAATTCCTGCCAAGTTTCTTCCTTCATGTCTTGAGGCCTTTTCTCCCTCCCGAGTAATGCTTTCTTCAACCCGCTATAGGTAAGGATGGCGTTCATCCTAATCTGTCACCTGCTGAAATTGATGACGCTATCGAACCTCTGAATATCGAACTTGATCGCATACATCTTCACGTTGACCTTGCTCTGATACCAATTGTTGGGAAACTATCTGCATGCTCTGATACCAATTGTTGTGATTTCAAGGGGAGGACGCCCCCACGACCGGATCGACTGTGGCGTAGCGGATACAAACCACATGATCTACTAAGGCAACTTGAAGAAGAGAAGATATTTCAAAGTAGATAGAAAGTCAACACACAATATAACGTGATTCTACCGATCAAACAGATCGTGTGTACGTCCATGGGAGAAAGGGGAGAAACTTTATTAAAACTTTGGGGGAGTACAATAAAATTATTTACATCTCACGCTGGAAGTTGCAACCCTTGATGGCGGCTAAGAACAGCGAACCTTTGTGGTTAAGTTTCTCTAACGAATTTCTCACTTAGATGAATTACACCCTTAGGAATTACATATTCATAGATTTTCTTGGAATACATTGAAGGCCACTCCTAAGGAGTTATTTATAACCTTACAACTCTCCTAGTCCTAAACAAACTCCTTCAATCAGAATAAAGGAAACTTGAATCCAACTCGGACTCAAAACTCCTTCAATCAGAATAAAGGAAACTTGAATCCAACTCGGACTCAAACACCTTCAATCAGAATAAAGAAAACTTGAATCCAACTCGGACTCAAAACTCCTTCAATCAGAATAAAGGAAACTTGAATCCAACTCGGACTCAAAACAGATCCAGAAAAGGAAACTGCCAAATCCGACATTAATCAACCTTCACGACATATTCACGTCATAATCCTAACAAGGTGGTGGCCGCAGCTCCAGTACTAGGAATCACATCGAAACCACAGTGGAGGAGGTGGAGAAGGTCTCCTTGATGAGCTGTCTGCAAATGATAACTCGAATAAGGTACATGCTGCAACCAAGGTGAATCATCTCTGTTGAAAGTTAATCTGATACCAAAATCCCATGGGATGTTCAACTCGTCAGTGATGAAAGCAAACCTCTTCAAAAATTTAGAAGAGTCCATATGTCGAACGTGGATCTCCCTCACAAACTCATGGTGACTTGTAATCACCACCTCAATCTCAACTGCAAACTTCTGTGATACACTATATGCACATAGAGAAAATTGTAGTTATCATTATCATTTACTGTCTAATGGTATCGTCATGTGCAACAGGCAAATGCATTGCAATAAACACTCTAGGTTTTGACTTCTAATGAAGCGAAAATGGGACATATAGGGTTCCTAGTAGGTCATGCAACAAACTCTGATAGTGGGGCACTAGATTCAGGACAAATCTCTAAACATCCACTAAAAGAAGAAAAGCTAGAAACTACTCGGTGGATTATAGTAAGAAACTTCAAAGGCTGATTAGAAAAAGGGTAATTAAAAGTAATCACTGTAGACTTAATCAATGGCTCACACTCAGCATCACTAGTGCATTATCACGAGTATGAACATTAATAGGTATAGGTGTGCTAGACTCGACTTGCACATCTACATCGTCACTGGTACTCTCAGAAAATTCATGGATTTCATCAATAATCTCTGTGTATCAAAATTAGCTAATGGATCCTCAACGACACTAGTAATAGTGGAAGCAACGTAGACATCCCAACAACTCTCGAGTCTCTAAGATCATCACTAGGAACGCTATTAATATGGACTCTCGTTTCACGATTCTATCGTCTTTAATGTGGATTGCAATCCCGAGCTAGCCGGAGGATAAGGTCAAGTTTTTCTAGCATGCGGTTGAGGTTCTCTTCCATGTCGGCTTGACTAGTCAAATCAATATGTGCTAATACTATGCACAACAAACAAACTCACAGATGCAACACGAATTCGAGACTCAAACAAAGCTAAATGAATGCACTTAATGATGAGAATTAAAATTTCTAAAATGTACAAGTTCTAAATGTAAAGAAAACGCAATCCTAAATGATGAATAACAATCAATGACATGACCACTAGATAGAAGCAAATTACAGTCTAACTAGCAAAATCGCAGTCCAATAGTATTTGCAAGTAATTTGGCAATTGACGATTCAACTTAAGTTAGAATTTTCCTACGGGGTGAGTAGTGCACGCCCGAATGCAGAAATCCTCTAAGATTCTCCTGTGAAATACTCACAACTGAGAGCTGAAATTATACTGTTATCAAACAATGGCTTGTAGAGGCCGGATCTGTTGCACAAAAACTTCAGAAGTTTTCCAGTAGCTCCAAGACTCGTTGCAGATCTAACGCTTCAGACGAAACTCGAATTGGACTTCGAACGGGCCTGAAACAGATTTTGAAAGAACTGATGTGTTGTTGCTGCTGAGCTAGCTCATTGAGTCGGCTCTGATTCAACCAATCTGCCTCAGCCGATTTAACTCGGTTGGACCAGCCGGCTCACTTCGTATCAACTCGGTCCAGGTCGGGTTGGTTTGAATCGGATTCAAATGGAGACCGATTTGATCGAATCTTATCTGTTAAGATTGAATTAGATCCAATCTAATCGTTCTCGATCGAATGTGGCTGATTTCAACGATGACAAGGCGACGGCGAGGCGGTGGGACACTGGCGAGGAGGCGCTGCGGCAGGGGGTAGCGATGAAGGCGACGACAACTGTAAGGAGATCTTGTGGTGGTGATGAAGGCGGGACACTTCTTAGGAGGTCTTGCGGCGGCGGGCAGCAATAAAGACGATGACGATGAAGACTAGACTATGGCGGTGACGCTCCCGACGATGAAGAAAGAGGCCAGCGGAGGTCTGTTGCGATCTTGTTGAGACGCTGGAGATGATAATGATGCTTGAGGGACTTGACGACGACGACAACAAAGAGGATGAAGCGGCAATGTGGAGTTGGTGTCATGGCGACGGCGATTGAAGATGAGGTCGGCGACGAGCTTGATGTTGCTGTCGAGGGCTGTCTGCGGGCGACGAAGATCTCGACTGCAGAGATCTCAGTTGACGAGATCTGGAGAAGGTGATGATGTCGTTGGCAGAGCGAGGAGGAAGGAGGACGTCGAGATGGTGGAAAGAAGGCAGCGGTTGGTTGCAACGACAGGAACTAGGGGAGACAATGGCAGATTGGGCGACGAAGTTATCGCGGTGGCGAGGCGGAGACATGAGCAAGTGGCGGCGGTGAAGACGAATGCTCTGTGGTGGTTGTTGCCGGCTCGTCGACGAGATCTTAGGAGTAGATCTGAGCCGGAGGTTACGCTGTCGATCTGAGGAGTAAGACGAAGGAACAGTGGCGGCGGTCATGTTGGGAAGACGATGAATAATATTTTTTTATTTTTTTCTCTTTCCTTTTTCCCTTTTTTGTAAATCCGATCTAGGGTTTTCGGATTTTTTTTTTGAAACTAGAGAGGAGTAGGTAGAGATTTAGGGTTTTGGAATTTATGGAGGCTAGTTTTTTTTTTTTTTTAAGAAAAGGAGGCTCGGGTTTTTGTGGAGAAGATTTTTGTGGAAAGAGAAAAAAAGAAAGCAGGAATTTAGCTCTGATATCAAACTGATGTAGAAAAGGAATAGAGAATATGAAAGAGAGAAAATTAGGGTTTAGGTGATAAAGATAGATTCGGGCTTCCAGCGCTTGGGAAATCTCTCTCCCACTCTGCACATCACCATGCAAAGATTCATTTTTGAAAGCAAATCAATATGCTTCAATAAAAAAGGGTTTCAATTAATTCATCATAGTCTGACTAAACAACTACAACTCTTGACCTTATATAGGTTCGCACAAAGAAGATTTCCCCATCACAACGGATGTGGAACTAAAAAAGACACTAAATAAAACAAAACAACTAAAAGAAAACCACTGAACAATAACTAGAGCGATCCCCATCACTTGCTTAATGGTTCGTATTATTTTCCAGTGTTGGTTTACTGAATCTTGTTCTTACGGAACATTGGTAATTTAGCTATTAAAAAATTAATGTTCCCAATTTACTCTTAATAAGCATTATTGATATTCTTGGGTTCAGATTTGGAAACTTCTCTATAGAAGCTAATATTAATCAACTTTTGTGGTTTGCAGCATGCAGCATTTCTTGCAGAGAATTTAGGATACGGTGTAACAGATACTGTCATCAAAGAATTAAAAGATGCAGGTTTTAACAATCAAACAGCTCAGGAGGTTATGATTCAGTCCACGAATAGCTCTGTTCTAAGTAAATTCAAGCAGCAAACAAGTTACAAACTCGTCTACATGGTTGATGAAACCATTAGTAATGCTGATGCATCATCATTAGCAGATATTAAAAAGTTTGCCAGTTCTGTAGCAGTTAGCAAGCAGTCTATTTATCCTGTTAGCGAGGCATTCATCACAGGCCAAACCGACCTGGTTAAGAATTTGCAATCTGCTGGCTTCTCGGTGTTTGTATATGTTCTTAGAAACGAGTATTTGTCTCAGCCATGGGACTTCTTCTCAGATCCAACTGTGGAGATCAATTCATTTGTTCAAGGGACGGGGGTAGATGGCATCATCACTGAATCCCAGGGACAGTTGCACAATACAAAAGTACGTACCACTCTAATGTCTCTACTAATTTTTCTACACATGGTAGGTTTTGGTGAATAAATAGAATAAAACACAACGAAGGTAAAACAAATTTATTATGAGGCCTTGCAAGACTACCCCCTTCTTACTGTGGATACACTATATGCTGCCCTTTTCTTTGCTTCGTTTTCCTTTTATAATTCTAATAAGAACTATTTTGCACCTTTCAGTTGGAGTTCTATGCAACATAGTTGTTGGCATAATACACACCACATTTTAGTTGATTATTTATTTTAATTTTGTAACACCCATATCTATACAGACTTGTTCTTTCACCTTGCATAATTGATCATACTGAAATCATTTCCAATCCAACTGAATATCTTTTCCCATAAGTACCATATGAGGAATAATCTGTTTAACTTACATTTGCGATGGACTCATGCAGGAAATACTTGTTTGAAACTCGGTGACAAAATGCCAAACTATTTTATCCCAGTTCAGGTGGGCGGCCTGCTGATAGCTATGCAACCTGCAGTGCTGCCACCTGCCCTAGCTCCGCTGCCCGTCCTCGATGCCTCTGATGTGGTGGAGCCACCGCTACCTCCGGCCTCTCTGAAGCCAACGGTCGCCGGTCCTCCAGGAACTCAGCCTTCAGCAGGGCCACCACGGCGTCTACCTGCTGCTTTCTTGCTATCTTTGGCCATAGCAATGCTCTCTGGGCCACTACTGCTTTTCTGAGGGTGACCCCATGTCGTCTTGAGATTGGGGTTCGGAAACGACTAATTTAGTAATTTTTTTTATTTGCTGCAATTCTTTTTCACCCTCTGTATTCTTATTTTCTTTTAGAGTGATGGTGGGTTCACCTTTTTGTTTATTTTACCCTTATTTTGCGAACACAAGGCTATTTCTCTACAAAGCATTCATTCTGTCAGATTTAGTTGGTGGTGTTCTGAGACAATGTACATTTTGATCTTGTTGGATGGAGAATGGCTTAAGCTAACTAATTGTGTTATTATGATCATAAATGCTTCCAGCTGAGAAAGGGGGAAGTAAACTGAATGCATGGTTTCAGCTTTTGATATTTTTACAATTTTGAAATGGGTTTTTTTGAAGGTGGTTCGAGCTTTATTTCAGTGCCGTAGCGCTTGGTACTCGGACATTGGCTCAGGTAATTTCTCTACTCCTTTTTAGTATCGGAAATCTTCGGGCATTTTGGAAACCCCAAATCTTAGGTATTTAAAAAATGCCCCCAATCTTTCATATTGCCTATTAGTCCCTCATATGTTATGTGGTTTAGAAACTGACCCCTCAATGTTAGTTTCTATTAAGTTTGGATGTAGGATACGTAATTTAGAAAGATTATGAGCGTCCACACCCACGCACGCACACAGAGTGTGTGTGTGTGTAGAGAGAGAGAGAGAGAGAGAGAGAGAGAGAGAGATGTACTTTAGTCGTCAGTTGAGACTCTCTCAGCTGACGACGACGTGGCTGAATCTTAGTTGCAGTGCTACTATAGTCGCAGTGTTTTTGTGGGAACTGTTACCATAGTCGCAGTGTTTTGTGGGAACTGCTATCATGGTCACAATGCTAATTAGACTAAGAATATCTGAAATGTTTTAGGATTGTGACCAAGGTTGCAATGCCAGCTGAGAGAGTCTCAGCTGGCAGCTGAGGTACAGATACCTCATCTACATATACATATACATATGTACACACACACATAAGGCTTTCTGTATGTTACCCACTAGTTGATAGAGACTCTCAGCTGACAGCAACGTGTCGCTATCTAAGCCGCACATCGGGGCTGAGATCAGATCTCTCTTTACCAAAACAGAAGGGATTTTTTTGCAAAAAGATCCAACTTCATATTTTTTCCACTTTCTCTCTCTCCTCTCAAACTCTCGATCTCTTACTACCCCTCTCGATCTCGACCTACCTCCCTCTTTCTTACGATCTCAACCTCTCTCTCACGATCTTGGGTGGAGCTCGCCGTCGCCCTCACGAAATCCTCCCTCACTCCCTTCTCAGATCTCACCCCGAGCTCCCTTTGTAAGTACACCTAAAGGGAGGGGGGGATGAATAGGTGTAAAGCTAATCTAATGACAATAATGCGGAATTAAAACTAAATTACAATACACTTAGTGTAACCAAAAGTGTAGCCGAATTCCCGGTGAAAGGCTCTGGACTATCTCCTCTAAATTTCTCTAAATAAGTCCCGGTGAAAGGCTCTGGACTATCTCCTCTAAATTCCTCTAAATAAGAGTTGAGGTGCTATGTAAAACTCTCTTGGTTTAACACAAGTATGGCACACAAACAAAACCAAACATATAAATGATATGAGCAATATGATGCAATGCACAATAAGAGAGAGAGAGAGAGAGAGTGGATCAATCGCAAACAACAAGATATGTACTGCTTTACGTCCCGGCCTTCACACAGAAGGATTTCCACTATATCGTCCACACAGGACTTTCCACACAGGGAACCTCCACTGAGGATTTGGGTAATACAATTTTAGAGTACACAATTACTCTCTCAAACAATACAACCTCTACATAAGAGGCAAGATACAACAACTATCACCTCTACACTTAGAGGGATTGGCACTTAGCCAAACAAGATCAACCCCACACTAGAGGGATAAGACACTAAGCCACAACTTCATAACAATCACCTCTGCACTAGAGGCATACCAACAACCGAACACAACCTCCACAATTACCTCTCACTAGAGGGATATCAAAACAACCTCCACAATCACCTCTCACTAGAGGGATATCACAAAGTAAAGAAGTTACAACACTTGATGGTATCAACAACCACAAACCAATATTCCTTACAAAACAAGATCCTAATAGATAGGATAGATATGATAGCTCAAGTGTGAGAAAATAAAGAGTTTGAAAATCAAAATCACAAAGAAAAATATTTGGGAAAAATGCTAGATAAAGATGGAAATGAAGATCATACCCAATATCCCAAATACTTTATTTTTCTTTGATTTTTTCAACCCTCTAAAAACAAATAAAAATCAAATCTTTAAGCCCAAAACTCTTTTGAAAACTTACTGTTAAACACTTGTAAAGATACGAAATTTTTCTTGAAATTGTTAATCAAAACAGCCCAAGGGAATGGTATATATAGCTCATTCCAAAACTAGCCGTTGGGCCAAGACAGCAGAAAAAATCTACTGTCGGTCGCCCGCCCGGTCGACCGGGTCTGGAAACAGAGAGCAGCAGCTCTCTGCCGGTCGACTGGGGCCATTTTCAGAGAGCAAAGCTCTCTGGTGGTCGACCGGCCCTCCAGCCTTCTGGCTTGTGCACGTTTGTGCACGTCGGTCGACCTCCCTCTGCCTTGGTTGACCGTCCGGTCGACAGCTAGTGCAAACTATTTTAAGGATAAAAAACTTGGTTATTTTGCCTTCTAAAAATCCCATAAAATATACATAAAATCCACAAAAATATATTCTTATATGATCTTTGAAATACAAATATGTGTGACTAAAACTCACCACATATTACAAACTATTTGAACTATTTTGTGATATGAAAATTAGGCTTTAAATCAAAATCCGTATTTTTCAAAACTTGAATTTTTGAACTAGAAAACTGTTTTTCCAAAACACATGTAAATATAAAAGCATGATATTGAAACAAATTTGAAGCATGTTGTATATGGATAGAATCTAATATACATATAAGATATGTTGGCCCAAAGGCCATTAGCCCGATATTTTGATGATAACAAAACATATTTAGTTATGTGTTTAACAATCTTGTTTAAAAGAATTTCAGGTTTAAAATAAGTTGATTTGACGGCTCCACAATCAAGACTCACAATTTGGACGTCGCTAAAGATTTGCATTCCCAAGCCTAGCACGGTAGAAAAGCTTCGGGATCAAAACTTGAAGAAAAGAATTCAAGATTTGTAATTTACTTTTATTTTTAGATATTTTGTCAAAACCTAGATGATAGAGATAGAATATTTGGGATTGTCACTCACACACACTTAGTATTGCTTCATGGCTTCAAAAGAATTTTTATATCAGAATTTCTAACTTAGTTTTTAGAAATACCATGTTTTGGAAAAATCGTTTTTAGAAAAACAGTTTATCAAAAAGGATTTTCACCAAAAATGATCTAACATGTTTGAATGTTGATCTATGATCATACTCTTAGTTTTATTAGGTATAAAACCTTATTTTCATGTCCTTAAACCAAAATGCTTTAATCCAAAAATTTCCTTTCTTTTCAGACTCTGTATAAACAGATCTGACAGAGTCCGGTCGACCGACCCAGTTGACCGACGTGCACGGCTGTGCATGTGTGCACGTCGGCCGACCGCTCGGGTCGACTGGGCACTTGTCAGTGCTCTCTGTTTATTTCGGTCAACCGAGTCGGCCGACCGTTTTCCCCCAACGGTCAGAAATATGACCTTTGGCGGTCGGCCGTCCCGGTCGACCGGTAGTTGTCAGAAAGTCTGACAGACTCCAACAGCTCTATTTTCTGACAGTTTTTTTGTTAGGATCTCAGCCAACGAATCCTTTAAGCTGTGTAGTTGGTTTTTCATCCACTATAAATAGTGGGTCATTTCAACATGATAAGATACAAGATTATATGATTTGACAAGAGTTTTTAAGCATGAAAATATTTCCAAGCTAAATCCTTAGTTTTCTTTTAGAAAAGATTTTCTCTCCAAAGCTAAAATTCCCTACACCTTTTGAAGCAATCCTCTACTTCTCTCTGGTCTTTTGCACTACACAATCCCAAATATTCATCTTCATCATATTGGTTATAGGATTGTGCAAGTGAGCTTTTTGATCAAGTGTGATCAAGTTTTTCTTCAATTGAGAAGTTGTAGAGGCATCGGCCTCAATCGAGCGGGTGTGCTTCATAGTGTTGCAGCGACACCGAGAGATAGGACAAGTGTGTCCTTGTATTGGAGATCCAGTGGGATCAACAATAGTGAAAATCCTTCAAGTGTGAAGGCGGGATCGTAGAGCGTGGCTCGAACCTCGGAAACATATCCTCGTGTTTGCGTTTGCTCAAATTTCTCTAAACTCAATCTCTTTATTACTTGCCTTATTTATTGCTTTTATCTTGCAAGTGTTTTTAATTTGAGCTTATTGTGTTAAGTAAATTTTAATTCCGCATTATTGTCATATTTCATATAGCCATCACCTATTCACCCCCCCTCTAGGTGATTTCAATTGGTATCAGAGCCTAACCCTACTATTTGGTTTAACCACCTTAGGGAGATCCTTGTATTTGGCTATATCATTTTGTTGCATTCTTCACTTGTTGTGCATCATATTCACTATCCATGGCTTCAATTGATTTTTCTAGCATCAAGTCCCCACCCAAATTTGATGGCTTGAACTTCCCTATTTGGAAGGTCAAGATGAACCTTTTCCTTAAGTCCCTAAGAGTTAGGGTTGCTAGGGCCATAACCAAAGATTTATAAACCTCTCACCGATGAGAGATCATGGTCCGATGACACCACCAAGGACTATAAGGGCAATGCTATGGCTCAATATGCATTAACCCAAGCCCTTAATGAAGATGACCTCTCACGCATCATAAATTGTAAATCCGCATATGAAGTGTGGAATGTTTTAATTGTGACTCATGAGGGAACGTCACAAGTCAAGAGATCTAAAATTGACTTGCTTCGTTCTCAATATGAGAATTTTTACATGCTTGAGAATGAAAGCATTGATGACATGCTCACTCGTTTCATCAAAATAACAAATGCTTTATCTTCTTTAGGTTATGCGATTGATAATGACCAAAAGATAAGGAAGGTCATTAGAGCTCTTCCCAAAGCTTGAGAAGTCAAGGCTACAACCCTCAAAGAGCTCAACGATCGGGAGGAGATGGATTTCTCCGGCTTCATCGGAAATCTCAAGACCCATGAGATGGAGATGAAAGTTAGAGAAGAAAGGGAGGCGCCGAAGAAGAAAGCCCTCGCTTTCAAAGCCACTCCAACCTGTTGGCCCAAAGGCCTTCCACTCTAGTTTTGATGATGATTAACTCATGTAGTTATGTGTACTAATAATCTTGCAATGTTTAAGTTTCAGATATTTAACAAGATATTAGTTGGTGAAATCTTTCACACATCTTTCACAAGGTGATTCATGAGCCTAAGCATCAAAGATGACATCTAGCACTCATTGGAGTCAAGCTTGGTGAATCACGGTTTGGACCGAGTCAACTTGGAGACGGCGCTCTACAAGAAGACTTAGGTATCCCTAATTTAGTTTGTGTTTAGATCTAAATTGTAAAGATTAGAATAGTATGATAATGCTCAAGTTCACAACACACACGTTTCATGTTTTGAATATTGGTTTTGGTTTTTCGGTTTTAGGTTTAACCGATCTTGGTTTTCATGAATAGATAGATCAAAACAAGTTTACATGGTTTAATGTATATATGATTTGTTCTATATACATGCATGCTTTAATTTCCTAGACAAACTTAGTTTTGACTCCCTTATTCATGTGTTATATGTTTTGGTATTTTTGACAAAACATATTTTGGAATTAACGACAAAAACTATGATATATATTTATTTCATGTATATTGGATTTCTATCCATATGCATCATGCCTAAATGTGTTTAAGTATCATGTTTTTGTACTTGGAAGAGTTTTGGACAAAATGTATTTTCTATTCAAAATTCAAGTTTTAGAAAATACAGTTTTTGGTTTTTGACAAAATTTCTATAACACAAAAATAGTTCATATTGATTGATATTTGAGCTAAACTTTTTACCACATGTTTATATATCAATGCAAAATGATAAAACTATTTTTGGTGATTTTTAGAAAAGATAAAAGAATTTTTAAACATATTTCTAATTGAATTTTTTTGTTCCAGGCTTCAACCAAGTCGACTAGTCAACTGACAAGTCGACTAGGCATGAAGTCGGTCGACCGGACCGGTCGACCGACGTGCACAGAACTGTGCACGTCTGGCAGTTTTGGTGCCGGTCGACCGGCGGTCGACCGACTGTTAACATAGTTGCTCTCTGTTTATTTCGGTCGACCGGGCGGTCGACCGGTAGCTGACAACGGTCAAAAATTGACCGTTGGGCGGTCGACCGGGCGGTCGACCGGCAGGGTATTTCTGACAGTTCTGCTGCCAACGGCTATTTTCTGGATTAGCCTATAAATACCCCATTTGCAAGAGTTTTTCTCTAAGAATTTTTGTGCGAATTTTTACATACTCTCTGGTGTTTTTACAGCAATAAAAAGAAGTTTTTGAGCTTGATTTGAACAATCTTTTTGGTGTTTTCTTTAGGGTTTGAAAAATCAAAGAAAAGGGTTTTGGGAAAAGCTTTTGAATTGAACTTCTCTATCTTGGTTTCATTTATTTCCCAAAGATTTTCTTTGAGTTGCTGGTTTCAAATCCCTTGGTTTTCTCCACACTTGAGCTAAAATCTACTATCTTTTCTATAGGATTTTGTGTGGGAAAAGAGATTGTTTTGTGGTTGTTGTTTGAAACCACTAAGTTGTAAACCCTATCTTTAGCTTGGCTTTGTGCCTTTCCCTCATTGTGTTGAGGAAGTTTGCTATTGGGTTGTATCCCTCAAGGTTGTGTGGTGATCCTTGTATTGGTTTTGAGTTTGGAAATCCCTCAAGTTGTGAGGAGATTGTTGGCTTGGAGTTGTGCCTCAAGGAGGAGGTTGTGATTGTAAAGAGAGGAGTTGGGTACTCTTTGTGAGAGTTCTTGGTGAACTAGCTAGTGGATTAGAAATCCTTCGTGTGTCGAAGGCGGGGATGTAGAGCTGGGTGCTCGAACCTCGATAACATATCTCTGTGTTTGCGTTTGATCCATTGACTCTCTCTCTATCTCTCTCTTTACTTTGTGTATTGTGCAAATTGCTATATCTTATACTTGCTTGTGTGTGCATCATTGTTGTAATTGCAATTAGTTTTTTAAATTCCGCATTAAGTTCACTAGATTAGCATCGTCACCTATTCACCCCCCCTCTAGGTGACTTTTCAATTGGTATCAGAGCTAGCGCTCCTGATATTTAGGTTTACCACCTAGGAGTGTGATCTTGGTTTGCTAATCTTCATTTGCATATTTCATTTGCACACATATTGTTGCACTTATGGCTAGCCCTCCTATGTTTGACCATTTTAGACTTGATACATGGAAGGTTAATATGAGTAAACATTTAAAAGACCTAGGACATCTAGTTTATCAAGCCATTACCATAGAATCCCTCCCAAATAGTAGCAAGCATAAGAAGGCCAATGCATTAGCACTTAGGGTACTTAGAGCATCTCTAAATGAACATTTATTACATGTTTTTGATCGTTATGATTCAGCTTTTGCAGTTTGGAGCATCTTGACTTCTCCCGAGCTTCCAAGGATTATCAACAAGATGAGGAGATCTAAGAGAGAAAAGTCCGAAGAGCAATGCCTCATGGTCCAAGGGAAGAACTCCCTTGAGGTACAATCGAATTCTCAAATAGATGATAGCTCTAGTTCCTATTGTCATGGATGTTTTGAAGTTCAAACTTTAAATATGGAACTTGTTCAAAAGCTTGAGAATTTGTTAGAAAACATGATTTGTTGAAAGATGATAATCTTGTTTTGAAAAATGAATTAAAGGATTTATGCTCTAATTTTGAATTGATGTTGCAAGAGAAGGAAGAGATTGCAAGTGAATGTGACTCACTTAAATCTCAACTCGAACTTGCTTTAAAGGAAAATGAATTTTTGAAAAACAAAATGATTGTGATGATGTTGTAAAGCACAATGAGATCTTATCTTCAAAATTGGATTTTACTTTTAAAGAAAATCTCACTTTGAAAAATGATATTGATGCAATTACAAAAGAATTGGATTTGGTTTTAATTAAAAATAAATCCTTGCAAAAAGAGATTAATGTTTGCCATGCTAGTGTAGCTTCTTGTTCTAGCACACCTATTGCATGTTCCACTTTATCTTCTACAATTGAAAAGGATATAATTGTCTTGAAGAAAAGTGTTGATAGTTTGGGCTCCACTTTGAGCCATTGTGTCATGAATCACTCACGTTTGGAAACCATGGTTCGCAAGAAACAAGTTCAAACCTTGCATGCACACCCATCTAGACATACACATGCTTTTCATGATCACCATCATCATATGTATGCTCACGTGTACACATGTACACATTGTGGTCGTAAAGGCCACCTTGCTAGATTTTGTTATGATCGTATTTATAATAAAAATTTAGCAACTAATTATGTTTGGGTGAGAAAAGATATTAACCCCCGTGGACCCACAAGAAAATGGGTACCAAAAACCACCGCTTTAACTTTTGATGTAGGTGGGAGCTCTCGCATCACTTGAGGGCATTGGTGCCTTGAGGTAGATGCATTCTAAGCTTAAAAGAGAACCATTTGGATGCTTCACTCTCAAGGAGAATTGGTGGGAGGACCACCGGGTTTTGGAGACTTAGAAAGTTGCCTCTTCGGTTTTGGTAACAATCCCTTACTCCATTTAGTGTTTACATGCTTTCTTTGTTCATCTCTTATAGCATGTTGTGTTTTGTTGTTCATTATGCTTTGTGCCATGTTCATTACATTAAGGTTGTACATGTTTAGCCACTTGAGCACCCATGCTTCATATGGATCTATATTTAGTATCTCACCTTGTTTAGACTAACATGTATGCTCTAGATGTAATGCACATGCATTTGCATAATGATCATATGATGTTCTATAACTTTCGTTTTAATGACTCATGTTTTGACTAGTATGTTTATTGCTATACATGTATTGCAATTGAAATCACCATTGTTTAGATGAACCCATATTTTGTGTTTTCACAATTGTTTTGATATTATGTATATCTTGATTCTTATAGCATGTGAATTTACATAATGATTTATGACTCGTTTTATGATTTGATTACTTGTTTAGATGTTAGTTTTCATTAAGACTAGAATTTATACTTGCACATGTAGTGGGACACAAATAAATCTTTATATATGTTTGTGCTTGGATGCTTATTTGTACCCATTAAATGTGTTAGTATAGCCTAGTTTTGATGATTCATGCATTCAAACATGTATTCCTATTTTTGATGTGTTTTCTATGATTAAGTGTTTTCACTTCATGTATATGTCTATTTTGCCAAACCTTAAGATATACATGTATGCCCCTTGAGTCATTTGCTTTTCATGCAAATCTATATTTTGGACTCAATTGTGTTTAGGGATATGTATGTATACTTTTATTTTGTCAAAACATACATATGCCTTGGAATTTGATTTGTTATGATGATTTTCGTGTCATTGAGGAAATTTTCTTTAGTAATGAAGATTTAGTTTTTCATGTGTTCATATTTTAAAGGAATTTCAATCGAGCTTGATTGTCCATTTTCATGATGATATGTTTCACACAACACTTGTACACTCACCCTATTTAATGTTTTCTCGTGATTTAGTTTTCATGAGTACAATTTGTGCTATATGGATTTTGAGTGTTTTAATGTCATGTGATTTACATATGTTTTCATGAAAAATATTTTTGTTATTCCTCACTTGAAGGATTACGTGCTAGTTTTCAAATTTTCATACAACTAGTTCGTATTCTTCAATTTGGTAGAGTTTTTCAAACAAACTATAACTCCAAATCTATTTTTGAAAACCCCTACCATTGATGGGCGGTTGGATGGGAGATCATGCTCATGTATGCTTAATAGTGTAAATCATTTTAAACTTGATCATGAAATGGGTGGTAGTTGATATGAGTCATACACTTGATCTTATTCTTGTTTCAATTGGTATCATTGAATTCTTTCAATTGGTATCAATCTTGACATCCTTTTGTATACTCATATATGTTTTTGTTTTATATATGTATGCTTACACTTCATATAGTATCAATTTCAATTGGTATCTATTTCTTACATACATATATAGATGATTTATTTGTACTTATTATATCCCTATATCTTGAAGCACAAATTTTGGTTATGTTAAGCTTGAGTTTTTCAATTGGTATCCATATACAAGCTTTATCATAATTTTAAGATTGCTAAGCTTGAATTTTTAATGAATATCATGTTTCAATTGATTTAATTTTCAATTGGTATCTTATTTCAAGCCTATGCATATTTTCTTTTGGTATTTCATAAAGGGGGAGAAAACTCGTATTTTATATTTCAATTGGTATTTGGTTTACCATTGTTTTTGTTTCCCACTCCCTAACTTTATGATATTAAAGTAATTGGTATCATATGCTTATAATGAAAAATATCTATTGGTATCAAGTTTACATTACATGTTTTCATTTTGATATAAAATGTTATTTTGTTTCAATGCCTTGTTTTATTTCAAATAGGATTTGGCATCTCTCAAAGTTTGTTATTTTCAATTGATATCATATTGACTTTGGTTTTACCCCTTGAATAATTTATTGCTTCTTTGTTTTGAAGATTTAGGAGGAGAAGTATTTGTTTTCATTATGTTTGTTTTTACCCCTTTGTTGATGATTGACAAAAGGGGGAGAAGAATTTGTAGTTTATATGCATGGTTGATTTATGCATATGTTTTAGTTGGTTTTCATTAGTAATAATATGTTGGTTTCAATATTATTGTTTTATTGGTATCAGAGCATGTTTCATTGTTTATGTTTTATTTTAATTGGTATCCAGAACATGTTTATATGTGTTTAAGAACATTCATTGCATATCTTATATGTTTTATTGTTATGCATGAGTTAAAGGGGGAGCTTCTTTGAAGCTTTACTTTAATCCATGCATATATAACACCATGAGTTTTGTCATCATCAAAAAGGGGAGATTGTTGGCCCAAAGACCTTCCACTCTAGTTTTGATGATGATTAACTCATGTAGTTATGTGTACTAATAATCTTGCAATGTTTAAGTTTCAGATTTTTAACAAGATATTAGTTGGTGAAAGCTTCCACACATCTTTCACAAGGTGATTCATGAGCCTAAGCATCAAAGATGACATCTAGCACTCATTGGAGTCAAGCTTGGTGAATCACGGTTTGGACCGAGTCAACTTGGAGACGGCGCTCTACAAGAAGACTTAGGTATCCCTAATTTAGATTGTGTTTAGATCTAAATTGTAAAGATTAGAATAGTATGATAATGCTCAAGTTCACAACACACACGTTTCATGTTTTGAATATTGGTTTTTGGTTTTTCGGTTTTAGGTTTAACCGATCTTAGTTTTCATGAATAGATAGATCAAAACAAGTTTACATGGTTTAATGTATATATGATTTGTTCTATATACATGCATGCTTTAATTTCCTAGACAAACTTAGTTTTGATTCCCTTATTCATGTGTTATATGTTTTGGTATTTTTGACAAACATATTTTGGAATTAACGACAAAAACTATGATATATATATTTGTTTCATGTATATTGGATTTCTATCCATATGCATCATGCCTAAATGTGTTTAAGTATCATGTTTTTGTACTTGGAAGAGTTTTGGACAAAATGTATTTTCTATTCAAAATCCAAGTTTTAGAAAATACAGTTTTTGGTTTTTGACAAAATTTCTATAACACAAAAATAGTTCATATTGATTGATATTTGAGCTAAACTTTTTACCACATGTTTATATATCAATGCAAAATGATAAAACTATTTTTGGTGATTTTTAGAAAAGATAAAAGAATTTTTAAACATATTTCTAATTGAATTTTTTTGTTCCAGGCTTCAACCAAGTCGACTAGTCAACTGACAAGTCGACTAGGCATGAAGTCGGTCGACCGAACCGGTCGACCGACGTGCACAGAACTGTGCACGTCTGGCAGTTTTGGTGCCGGTCGACCGGGCGGTCGACCGACTGTTAACATAGTTGCTCTCTGTTTGTTTCGGTCGACCGGCGGTCGACCGGTAGCTGACAACGGTCAAAAATTGACCGTTGGGCGGTCGACCGGGCGGTCGACCGGCAGGGTATTTCTGGCAGTTCTGCTGCCAACGGCTATTTTCTGGATTAGCCTATAAATACCCCATTTGCAAGAGTTTTTCTCTAAGAATTTTTGTGCGAATTTTTACATACTCTCTGGTGTTTTTACAGCAATAAAAGAAGTTTTTTAGCTTGATTTGAACAATCTTTTTGGTGTTTTCTTTAGGGTTTGAAAAATCAAAGAAAAGGGTTTTGGGAAAAGCTTTTGAATTGAACTTCTCTATCTTGGTTTTATTTATTTCCCAAAGATTTTCTTTGAGTTGCTGGTTTCAAATCCCTTGGTTTTCTCCACACTTGAGCTAAAATCTACTATCTTTTCTATAGGATTTTGTGTGGGAAAAAGAGATTGTTTTGTGGTTGTTGTTTGAAACCACTAAGTTGTAAACCCTATCTTTAGCTTGGCTTTGTGCCTTTCCCTCATTGTGTTGAGGAAGTTTGGCTATTGGGTTGTATCCCTCAAGGTTGTGTGGTGATCCTTGTATTGGTTTTGAGTTTGGAAATCCCTCAAGTTGTGAGGAGATTGTTGGCTTGGAGTTGTGCCTCAAGGAGGAGGTTGTGATTGTAAAGAGAGGAGTTGGGTACTCTTTGTGAGAGTTCTTGGTGAACTAGCTAGTGGATTAGAAATCCTTCGTGTGTCGAAGGCGGGGATGTAGAGCTGGGTGCTCGAACCTCGATAACATATCTCTGTGTTTGCGTTTGATCCATTGACTCTCTCTCTCTATCTCTCTCTTTACTTTGTGTATTGTGCAAATTGCTATATCTTATACTTGCTTGTGTGTGCATCATTGTTGTAATTGCAATTAGTTTTTTAAATTCCGCATTAAGTTCACTAGATTAGCATCGTCACCTATTCACCCCCCCCTCTAGGTGACTTTTCACAACCAACCATGACGAGGAAGACTCATCGGAAGACTGCGATGAGGACTTTGCCATGCTCATCCGGAAGGTGGGCAAAATGTTCTACAAGAAAGGGAGGCAAAGCAACTTCCGAAGGGGGAAACCTCAAGGAAGATTCGAAAGGAAAAGAGAGGAGCCGGGTCCTTGTTTTCATTGCAAAAAGATCGGACACCTCATTGCCGATTGCCCCGCTCTCCAAGCTACCACCTCTAAGAACGGCCCAAAGAAGAAGAAGGCTATGGTGGCCACGTGGGATGATACGGAGTCGGAATCCGAAGAAGAGAATGACGCCGCATACATGTGCTTCATGGCACATGGAGATGATGCTTCTAAGGTAACTCTCGACAACTCCATAGAAGATGATGAATTGACTATGGATGAGTTAGCTCAATTCTTTAAAGAACTCCAACATAGATATGAGATTTTACAATCTCATAATAAGAAATTAAAAAAAAGAAAATGATTCTTTGAAAGATAAAATCAATACTATTGAAAAGGAGAAAAATGATTTATCTTTTGCTTTTAAGAAATAAAGATTGATTTTGAAAACTATAAACTAGCTTGTAAAGGAAAAACTTCTATATCTTCATGTAATAAAAATGATTTTGTTGAAATTCAAAAACGGGTTGATGTTTTAGATTCAACTCTTAAAAATGTGCATTTGACTTAAATAAATTTGCATCTAGATTTCCCAAAGGAGTAGCTCAAGGGAAACACACTCACCATGCACGGAAACATGCACACACTCACAAGCATGCTCACATGTATGGTAGTGGTAGGATTTATGTTTGCACGCATTGTGGCCGCAAAGGCTATTTAGAAAAATTTTGTTTTGCTAAATATAACATGAATAATAAACATGTTTGGGTTCGCTCCGGTACTAATCCTAAAGGACCCAAAAAGATATGGGTACCAAAAGACACACCAAATTTAGTTGATACAGGTGGGTCTTCTTCCTCCAAGACTTAGGGGGAGACGGTGCCCGGTGGTGGATGCAACAATGCCTAAACGAACACATCGTCGCTTGCATCGCTATCGTAGAGGCACCTATTTTGGAGAATGCCCTCGGTTTGATAATTTCTCCATTTAAAAGTTTTATTTTTGGGATATATATATATATGCATAGGATTGCTAGTTTACCATGTTGGTACATTGATATATGTTAGAGTAAACTTGCACTTTCATCATGCTTATATATATGGTTGTTTTTATATATATATTTTTTCATGTTCACATGTCTAGATTTAATTGAATATGTATTTTTGGTTTGTCAAAACTAAATAAATATTTAAAAACATTTTAAAGCAAATACTTAGAGATGGCAATTGCTCACCTCAACTCATATCTAGAGGAATCTCGAGGAGAAGTACAGAACCCTTCACCGGGTATTCGGCTTCAACATCTCTAACCCTTTGTTTTATATGGAAAATAAAAAAATAAAATAAAAATTTTTGTGTAAATCTTGTTTGAGATTTATAACTAATAAAGTTTAAATCATGCTTTAAAACTTTGTTTGTTGAAAATACTCTCTTTTATTATTTTCAAACTATTTTAGATATTTTTTTTGGGTTTTTGCTGCTGACAGTTTTTGGGCCAGACCAGCCGACCGGAGCTGATATCTGGCGGACCGACCTTGCCTGGAAGAATTTTTTATTCTTCCTCTGTGGCCGGCCGACAGGAACGGCCAACCGTGTCGTCTGTCAGTGCTCTCGGGTTTTTTCGGTCGACCGGACCGGTCGACTGGGCGACGGGAATCTGCTTTTTACCCACCCTATTTAAAGCGCTTACTCTCTCATCTCTCTCATTTCAACCGCCGACTCTTCACTCCTCTCCCTCAAAAGCCCTAACTACTCCATTCCATCTCATTCCAACCCTAATCCAAGCCTAGATCTCTCTAATCTTTCCTAGATCTTCAGTCTCAGGCCCTGATCTACGTGTATTTTCAAGAAATTTCGGATTTTGGCCTCTTGATCATCTCTCTTTCAAGGTAAAAATTAACTTTTTCTTAGATCTTGCATCTATTCTTGTTATCTATCTAGATCTTGCCTTTCATCTAGTTTAGATCAAGCTTTTACCTTGTCTATTTTGTGGATTTTGACCTAGATCTATTTTTAACCTAAATTATGCCTAAGAGATCTAGAGCCGAAAGGGAAAATCAGTAATCCCTTCTTCTTCATCCACTAGGACTAAACTTCCTTTTGTCTCCGATCTAGCAGAACAACGGTTTATCCTTCTTTCAAGGAGAACTATTATTTCTGGGAGATGTGTTGTCCTTCAAGATTTTGAGCACCTCAATATCCACAAATATTGAGGAACAATTCTTTAGATCAGTTCATGGCTATTAGAGAACCAGTGTACACCTCACTCATACCCTACTTTTACACTAATCTTGCTTATGAGGGAAACCGGGTTAGGTCTAGGGTTCTTGAAAGCGACATAGATATCTCTCTCCAAGATTTTGCTAAGCTTCTACATCTCTCCTGTGAGGGAGTTGATATCTACTCTTTTGACCTACATGACTTCGAGTATCCGGTCGGTGAGTCTGCGCTCACCGCGTCAACTTTACTCCACGGGGATGACAACCCCGACTTAGTGAGGAATGAAGAGGTGAATAAATTCACTCTCACCGCTCAAGTCCTCGCTAAATTTGTATTCTATAACATTCTGCCCAAATCTGATGAATACAGTCATGCTAGGGGTCCTGTTCCTTTGATTGTCTATTGCCTTCTGAAAGGCATTAAGATAAACATCCCCGCTTCATAATTTCTCACATGACCTCTGATCACGTCCTTGTGCCCACAAGGCACTTGTCATATGGGATGCTCATTTCGTATCTCCTAAAATAACTCAATTTTGATCTGTCCTCTGAGATACCCACCGAACCCTCCGTGAACCTGAACAGCACTCTTTTGAAGAGGATGCAACCTAGGATGCATCATCCCGCTCCTGAGCAGCCTCCTATTCCTCCTGCTCATGTTCCAGGGTCTGCCCCAGGGTCTTTATCTGTCCCAGGGATTTCCTCTGCTCCAGGGCCATCCATTCCTTCAGACCTTCAGGCCTTCATTTCGTCTGAGCTTCGTACTCAGTTTCAGGAGCATCAGTCTTGGGTGACCGCTGAGATCCAGCAGCGACTGACCCGGATTTCTGAGGCGGATGCGGCACATCGTGCGGAGATGGACTCTCGTTATCAAGGACTTCGCAATGATATGTCCTATTTTGCTGATTCCATGCGATACATGGATTCGCAATTTAGTGCACTCTTTGTGAAGTACAACATGCTTGGTCCAGACCCCACGCCATTTTCCCGATCGCTTCCTTCCTCCGGCCCTCCATTTTCAGTTAGGGCCCCTTCTGCTTCTTCAGCACCACAGTCAGGTGTTGCAGCTATTGATCCAGAGGAGAAGGCTTCTGATGATGATGATGATGAGATGATGTGAGATGGCTGTAGGTGATGCTGAGGACGACGATGAGGAGGACGACGGCGATGAGGAGTGACTTCCCTTTTGATGATGTCAAAAAGGGGGAGAGATATTCTTGAGAGACTTCCTTGGGCTTGTATTTTGTATCTTGTATTTTGTTATTTTGAACATGTATTTGTTTTTTTCTATAACATGTGAGTTATTTATGGCATGAGTTATTTTCTGGCATGGACATGTGTATGGTTGTTTTTTATTTGTGCTATTTACCTATGCCTGAGTATCCTTTTATTATATGCATGTGTTGAGGGGGAGCTTCACTTGAAGTCTCCACCCAAAATATTGTAATAACTATGTATGTTTTGTCATCATCAAAAAGGGGGAGATTGTTGGCCCAAAGGCCATTAGCCCGATATTTGATGATAACAAAACATATTTAGTTATGTGTTTAACAATCTTGTTTAAAAGAATTTCAGGTTTAAAATAAATTGATTTGACGGCTCCACAATCAAGACTCACAATTTGGACGCCGCTAAAGATTTGCATTCCCAAGCCTAGCACGGTAGAAAAGCTTCGGGATCAAAACATTGAAGAAAAGAATTCAAGATTTGTAATTTACTTTTATTTTTAGATATTTTTGTCAAAACCTAGATGATAGAGGTAGAATATTTGGGATTGTCACTCACACGCACTTAGTATTGCTTCATGGCTTCAAAAGAATTTTTATATCAGAATTTCTAACTTAGTTTTTAGAAATACCATGTTTTGGAAAAACTGTTTTTAGAAAAACAGTTAATCAAAAAGGATTTTCACCCAAAATGATCTAACATGTTTGAATGTTGATCTATGATCATACTCTTAGTTTTATTAGGTATAAAACCTTATTTTCATATCCTTAAACCAAAATGCTTTAATCCAAAAATTTCCTTTCTTTCCAGACTCTGTATAAACAGATCTGACAGAGTCCGGTCGACCGACCCAGTCGACCGACGTGCACGGCTGTGCATGTGTGCACGTCGGCCGACCGCTCGGGTCGACCGGGTACTTGTCAGTGCTCTCTATTTATTTCGGTCGACCGAGTCGGCCGACCGTTTTCCCCCAACGGTCAGAATATGACCGTTGGCGGTCGGCCGTCCCGTCGACCGGTAGTTGTCAGAAAGTCTGACAGACTCCAACAGCTCTATTTTCTGACAGTTTTTTTGTTGGGATCTCACCCCAACGAATCCTTTAAGCTGTGTAGTTGGTTTTTCATCTACTATAAATAGTGGGTCATTTCAACATGATAAGATACAAGATTTATATGATTTGACAAGAGTTTTTAAGCAAGAAAATATTTCCAAGCTAAATCCTTGATTTTCTTTTAGAAAAGATTTTCTCTCCAAAGCCAAAATTCCCTACACCTTTTGAAGCAATCCTCTACTTCTCTCTAGTCTTTTGCACTACATAATCCCAAATATTCATCTTCATCATATTGGTTATAGGATTGTGCAAGTGAGCTTTTTAATCAAGTGTGATCAAGTTTTTCTTCAATTGAGAAGTTGTAGAGGCATCGGCCTCAATCGAGCGGGTGTGCTTCATAGTGTTGCAACGACACCGAGAGATAGGACAAGTGTGTCCTTGTATTGGAGATCCAGTGGGATCAACAATAGTGGAAATCCTTCAAGTGTGAAGGCGGGGACGTAGAGCGTGGCTCGAACCTCAGAAACATATCCTCGTGTTTGCGTTTGCTCAAATTTCTCTAAACTCAATCTCTTTATTACTTGCCTTATTATTGCTTTTATCTTGCAAGTGTTTTTAATTTGAGCTTATTGTGTTAAGTAGATTTTAATTCCGCATTATTGTCATATTTCCTATAGCCATCACCTATTCACCCCCCTCTAGGTGATTTCAAGATATATATATCAATGTTTTTAACATGAAATTCAAAATCGGTTAAACTAAAAAACCAAAACAATAAACTTGAAACTTGTGTGTGTATGTGTAAACTTGAGCAGATCAACACTATCTAATTTTACATAAGATCTAAATAACAAACTGAAAACACAAACCGAATTCTTCTTGTCTCCAAGCTGACTCGATCCAAACACGATCCACCGAGCTTGACTCTAACCGAGTGCTAGATGTGATCTTGACGCGCGAGTTCTTGAATCTACATGTGAAAGCTCCAAACCCCCTTTGTTGAAGCTAATCACCTACTAATATCTTGGTCAAATATCTGAAACTAAATATCAAAAGATTATTAGTAAACTATAACTACATGAGTTAATTATCATCAAAACTAGAGTGAAGGGCCTCTGGGCCAACACTCTCTCCCCCTCTCTATCTCATATCGGCATTCTAGAAGGGAACACCGAGTCCGCCGGCAGGGCGACGATCATGTATCTGTTCGTAATGAGATACGCCATCTCATCGCCAGAGCCAGCCGCTCTCTCTCCTCTCCTCTCTTGATCTTTAGCGAGCATCAACGGCAGTGAACATCAGCAATGACAATAGCATCGAGCTGCAGTGAGAGTTCTGCTCCGAGCAGAGCAATAACTCGTTGTCGCTGAAACCTAGAATTTCTCTAATGTGAACTGGGATTTACCATTTGGGGTGATAGTTTTTCATAACAATTTGATTGCAAGTATATTTTCAGCCATTTGAGACCCAATTCTTATATTCTTTGAGATTTGAGCATGCCATATTGCAAATAAATTGTCTCTAAATCATTGTATTCTTTGAAGTTCTGTAAGTAATGAGATGTTTGATTTTGAGTTGTAGTTGGGATCCTGTTTCAACGTGAGAGTATTTGATGTGCAATGATATCAATTACTGAATTTATAGGCTTGTATCAATTTTTCTACTCAATTTTTTAGTTAAAAGGGACAACAACCATGGTCGTAGTCCTCACAGTGAGGACTGAGATCATGGTTGTGAAGTTCTTTAAGTAATGAGATGTTTGATTTTGGGTTGTGGTTGGGACTCTGTTTCAATGAGGGAGTATTTGATGTCAATGACATTAATTGTTGAATTTACAAACTTGTCGTGAATTTTTCGTGAATTTTTTTGCTCAATTTCTTAATTAAAATAGGCCGCAGTCCTTTTAGTGAGGACTGCGACCATGGTCGTGAAGTTCTGCAAGTAATGATTGTTGGCCCTAAGGCCTATCACCCTAGTTTTGATGATGATCAACTCATGAAGTTATGTTTACTAATGATCTTGTGTTTAATTAGTGACAGATTCATTATCAAGATCTTAGTAGGTGCATAGCTCAACAAAGGATAAAATGTCAAGATTTGGAGCTAGCACGGTGTGATCCAAGGAGCTTTTGGATCAAGCTTGGACCAAGTCAAGAAGATGAGAAGCCTTCAAGTGAAGACTTCAAGAAGATGAAGACTTGTGTCTAGGTATAAGATTTTGTTTTTGTTTTAGATAAAATGTAAAGGATAGAGTAGTTGGTGGATGCTCAAGTATTATACACACACACACACTCTTGATAGTTTTGTTTTACAAAAGATTTTTCATTTTAAAAAAATACAAGTTTGATTTTTGGTGTTTCTCATATACTTATCTTTTAACCAAAACCATATTTAGAGCTTAATGTCAAAAACATAGATATTTCATTATGATTGTGTAGTGGATCATATCCATACACACTATGCTTTAAAAGTATATCTTGTTTTTGTATTTGATGAAGATTTGGAAAAACATGTTTTGGAAAAATATTGTTTTGGAAATACAGTTTTCATCATGAGCCAAATATTTTCATATTACAAAAATAGTCCAATCTTTTATAACATGCCTTAATTTTGTGCAAGCATGTTTGATTATCAAAGTATATTAGTTAAACTATTTTGTAGATTTTTAAACATTTTATGGGATTTTATTTGAGCCAAAAAGACTAACTTTTTAATCCAGAAAACTGTTTCAGGCTTCGGATAAGTCGACTAGTAACCTTTATAAGTCGACTAATCCTGAAGTCGGCCGACCGGACCGGTCGACTGACGTGCACAAACGTGCACCCCTTTGTGTACTGGAGGACGGCCGACCGTGCCGGTCGACTGCTCCAGAGAGCAGAGCTCTCTGGAAAGTTCGGCCGACCGTACGGGTCGACCGACAGAGAGTTAGACTCTCAGCTCCAGTGGGTCGGTCGACCCAGGCGGTCGACCGTGGCTCTAACGGTCTGATTTCTGACCGTTGGCGGTCGACCGCACGGGTCGACCGGCAGCTCTGACAGACCCCAACGGTTATATTTTTCTGGCCTATAAATTTGGGGGTTTGGTCATTGTTTTGAGACAAGATTTGGAGAAGTTTTTAGAGCCAGTTTTTCTCACTCTTTTCAGAAGTTTTTCTCCACAAAATTTAGAGCCAATACTTCCAATTAAAAGGAGAGTTTTTATTAAGAGTGTTTTAAGTGATTCTTTGAGTTTTCCTCCACCACTCTCATCCTTGTTTTTCTCACACCACACTTGAGCTATCCATTGCTATTCATCTTATAGGTGTGTTGTAGTGAGATTGTTTTTAGGTGATCAAAGTGTTGTGATCACCAAAGACTTCATTTGTTACTTTGAGGAGGCGGACGTGTGTGTCCGCATTGTTTTGAGTTCGGTTGCGAACTCGGTGGTTTGAGGTGCGGCCTCGGCGAGCTAGTGAGCTTGCGGTGTGTACGGGACTAGAGAGTCCGAGGGCTTGTAGGTGTTGCGGCACCGGGGAGAGATCCATTGGGATCTTGCATAGTGGAAATCCTTCAAGTGTGAAGGCGAGGATGTAGAGCAAGTATGCTCGAACCTCGAAACATACCCTTGTGTTTGCGATTGCTCACTCTCTCTCTCTCTGTCTCTTTTATATCTTGCATGCTATTTATTGTGCTTTCATTTACATGCTTGATATACTTGTGTGCTTAAATTGATATACTTGCTTGGGTTTGTTTGCTAACACTTGTATTCAACCAAGAGAGCCAACGCGGCACCTCAACCCATTCAAGGGGAATCTAGAGGAGTTTGTCCAGAGCCCTTCACGGGGAATTCGGCAACACTCTTGTGTTATACATAGTGTTTAGTGTAAAAGATTTTATTAGGTCATAATTATTTTTAGCTTCCGCTTTATTTGCATCATTCATCATTTAGTGACCATTAGATTAGCCATCACCTATTCACCCCCCTCTAGGTGAACCCTTCAATGATATGTTTGATTTTGGGTTGTGGTTGAGATTCTGTTTCAATGTGAGAGTATTTGGTGTAAAATGACATCAATTGCTAAATTTACAAACTTGAAGTGAATTTTTCTACTCAATTTCTAAGTTAAAATAGGAATGTGACCATAGTCGTAGTCCTCATAATAAGCACTGTGACCACGGTCATGAAGTTCTCCAAGCAATGAGATGTTTGATCTTGGGCTGTGGTTGGGATTATGTTTCAATGTCGGAGTATTTGGTCTGCAATGACATTAATTCTTGAATTTACAAACTTGTCGTGGATATTTCTATTTAATTTCTCAGTTAAAATAAGATGTGACCATGGTTGCAGTCCTCATAGTAAGGACTGTGACTATGGTCGTGAAGTTTTGGAAGTAATGGGATATTTGATCTTGCGCTGTGGTTGGGATTCTATTTTAATGTGGGAGTACTTGGTGTGTAATGGCATTAGTTGCTGTATTTACAAACTTGTCGTGAATTTTTCTACTTAATTTCTAAATTAACATAGGACTCCTCATAGTGAGGACTGTGACCATGATCGTGAAGTTATGCAAGTAATGAGATGTTTGATCTTGAGTTGTAGTTGGGATTCTGTTTCAATATGGGAGTATTTGGTGTGCAATGACATCAATTGCTGAATTTACAAACTTGTCGTGAATATTTCTGCTCAATTTCTTAGTTAAAATAAGACTGTGATCATGATCGTGTAGTTCTGCAAGTACTGAGATGTTTGATCTCGGGTTGTAGAGATTCTTTTCAATGTGGGAGTATTTGGTGTACAATAACATAAATTGCTAAATTTACAAGCTTGTATTAATTTTTCTGCTCAATTTTTAGCTAAAAGAGGACTGCAACCATGGTCGTGAAGTTTTGCAATTAATCAAATGTTTGCTTTGGTTGTGATTGGGATTCTATTTTAATGTAGGAGTATTTGGTGTGCAATGTCATAAATTGCTTACGACTTGTATAAATTTCTCTGCTAAATTTCTCAGCTAAAAGAGGACTGCGACTATGATCGCAATCTATAGATCTAAGGGTCCAAATCAACATCACTAGCAAGGTCCATAGGGCGAAGATAGAAAGCTCGAGAGAGGGGAAGATGGAAAGCTTGTGATCGGCGACGATCAGCGAGGAGAGAGGAGAAGATAGAGAGCTCGAGAGAGAGGGGGTAGGTCTTTACTGTCATCGGCGTCGAGATAGAGGGGGGCTCGGGGGACAGAAAGAAGGGAAGAGTCAGAGGAGTCGCGATTTGAGAGGGGAAGAATATGGGGCAGATCTGAGAGGGGAAGAATCGGAGGCAAATCTGAGAGAGAGAGGAGAGAGAGAGATTTGATGTATTAAGTGGGCTTTTTTTTCTCGCAAAAGAGGTCTACATCAGCCTAGATGTATTAAATGAGAGGTTTATGGAAAAAAACTTAGATCTCATCTCATACCCGATTTGGACTGAGATCGCGCCACATCACTGCCAGCTGAGAGACTCTCTCAACCGGAGGTGATGTGGCTGAATCTCAACCACAAATCCTGATTGCAGTGCTACAATGGTCACAATATTTTTGAGTATTGCTACCATGGTCGCAGTATTTTTGTGAGGACTGCTACCTTGACGTAGTGTTTTTGTGAGGACTGTTACCGTGGTCGCAGTATTTTTGTGAGGACTGCGACTATGGTCGAAGTGTTTAATGAGTATTGCTACTATGACCCCAATGCTAATTAGACTGAGAATATCTGAAATTTTTTAAGACTGCGACTAGGTAGTAGTGCTAGCTGAGAGAGTTCTTTCAGCTGTCAACTGAGGTACATATAACTCATATATATATGGGTAGAGTTATAATACACATAGGCGTTACTAAGTTAAATTACACACACCTCTCTCCACCACAAAAAAACATTTTTTAAATACCTTGGAGGGACCACTTACCCTATTTTTTTTGTTTGTATCTCACCAAGCAAAATTTTTGTAGTTAAAAATGGTGTGTGTAACTTAACTTAGTTACACCTATGTGTATTGTAACTCTACCTTATATATAATTAATATATATATATATATATATATATATATATATATATATATATATATATATATATATATAATATAAATACTGTATCACGCCTCGCTTCCAAAAATATGCGAAAACAGCACGTGACGAGAGTCGACGATGCATATACGTAAGGAGAATACCTCACATACATGTGTTAAGTCTTATGTAACAAGAACGAGGTATATAAATCTACTACAGTAAATCACGATCACTGCAGCAATACATATAAATATCCACACATGTTAACGAATGAATAAAGAAACAAAATAAATACTGAGCCCGATATATCAGAATCAAGGAAGCAACATGAATGAAAGAGGGCAGGAGTATCGATGATTAAACTGAGGGTAACTCCGGGTTCCTCGCAATACGTACGATCTAATTAAACACTTGGTCAACAAAATAAAATATTCTTACCTGGATGCGCCAATTTAGAGTCGTCAGAAAGTGACCTAATGAGTGATAAAATAAAGGAAGTGTGCATTTACATAAATAATGTGTACATGCTACAACACTATCATGAAAATACTAGATAAACTAACATGAAAACACAGTATAAAGAATATCATAAATAAAGCTGTAAATAAGAGATAACTCATCACTGTAAAATAAACGACTGATATCAATGATGTGTAACCTAGCATATAACTCTAATATGTTGATTATTATTAACCTAACTAATGTGGTACTTAGTTACGTCCCATCACAACAGTTTTCTCACATATCAAATAAGGTTATTGTTATTGTATCTACATGTCAATGTAGTGTATGTATTTTGAAAGGATACCGCCATGCCTGGTACTACGGTCTAACGTTCCTGACACTAAATCAGGACGGACTGCAAGGCCCTAATAACTGAGACCATAACCCCACACAAAAGACAACTGGTATGGGGCCGTAGTCCGGACAAAACCCTGACAACCGATAACTGAATAACTAGGTAACCAGTACTACCTTGGTTCCCTATGGTTGAACTCAAAACTCGATTAATCATCACAAGTCCTTACAAAATGCAAGGCATGCATTATCAGACAATTACCCTTTTTCTCCGAGATATGATCTTTTATTAACATGCAAATAATATAATTATTATCAAGGTGTAATAGTAACTGAATATCTCCAGCTGATGCTGATGTCAATAATAACTGATATCTGACACCTGACAACTGGTATCTGACAATTGACATCTATCGTGAAATACTGGAGATATAAAGTCACTAATAACAATGGTCTCACTAACAACTGATAATTGATAAGTGATGTAGAACTCTAAAAATATATGATTACTGATATCAATGAATTCACTATCACAATATACCTTTATCCATAATTGAATAACTGCAATAATAAAAAACTAATCATGAAGTGAACTACTGAATATCCCCGAGGTCAAATTAAATCAACTGAGACTGAGATCATAGCTAAACAATAGAACATCTTCAAACAACATGTAATCTAGAATGTCTCTTCATTCAATCCTCGACATCAATAAGAAACCTTAGTATTCCGATAATATATATAGTAACAAGGTGATAGGTGAGAAGAGAATCTCTGGAAGGTTGGATAGGGTCATTTGTAATACCGAGTGGATGGAGAGCCTTCCTAGCTCCTTCTATCAATACCTGCCTCACTCAACAAGTGACCACTTCCCCATGGTGTTGAGACTTGTGGAAAATCCAGTGTCCAAGCCTAAAGCATTTAGATACTTCAATTATTGGACAGAATGTGAGGGTTTTGAACATTTAGTAATGGAAGAATGGAGGAAAACAATTAGTGGTACCATGAAATATCAAGTTATGCAGAAACTTAAACAACTAAAGGACACAATTAAAAAATGGAGGAAAGAGTCTGGCACATCTCCTAAATCAAAAGTCGCAGAAGCTAAAAGCCATTTGAAGGACATTCACAAAAAACTAAATTATGACCTGATGAATCCTAGCATTCATAAAGAAGAATCAGATACTCAATCCAAGTTGAGGTTTTAGTTGGCAAAAGAAGAGGAGGACAACAGGCAGAAGAGTAGAGAAAATTGGTTGAGGCCTGTTGATAAAAACAAATATTTCTTCTATAATGCATGCAAAGTAAGGAATTACTAGAACCAGATAAATCATGTTATTGATACTAATGGTGTAGCTATCTCTACTGATGTTGAACTAAAAAACACACCACCTATGTTCTATGAGAAACTTTTCTACTCTGACCCATATGGAAATACCTTTCCTAAACTTGTTTTGAAGAGGATGCTAACACAGGAAGCCGCAGAATGGCTGGGGAGACCAGTTTCTGACAATGAAGTAAGCAAAGCCATATTTCAGTTTAGTCCAGATAAAGCCCCTGGTATAGACAGATATAATGCACACTTTTTCCAAGATCACTGGCAGATTGGGGGAAATGAACAGAGGAACACGAAGTTGAAGACTCGGCAGCGGAAGCGTAGAAAATCTACCACTAACAAGTAATCACCACACAACCAAGGAACACAAAACTTAACGTGGTTCAGTAATGTGCCTACGCCCACGAGGAGGAGGGGAGAAATATTTATTGAAGAAAATTCAGGAGTTACAATGAGAACTCTCTCACAATTCTCAATAGTGGAATTCTAGAATTTCTTTTGAATTATTGACAACTCCTTCAAAGGGCCACCCCTGAGGGTTTCTATAGACACCTGGGATGATACTAGTCCAACATGAACTCAAATTAGTACATCTTTAGAGAAATAGGAAATTCGTATTCAAATCAAAATAGGAGACATATCCATATTAGGAAACTGTCAAAAACTAAATTCTTCTCAATGAATATGAGGCACTCCAAATACTAACAATTTTCACCTTGACTCATGTTCATTGAGTCCCTCCGTAAAAATTAGCCTCTGCTTCATTCGACTTCCATTCTCCCTCCGTTTGTGACTTCACATGGCTCCCTCCGAAAAGCCCATTCATCACTTTATCTTTGGAGAACCTTGACGAAGTTCAGAGATGCTCTGAACTTCTCCAACGGGATGCTCTTCGTCATCATATCTGCTGGATTCTTCTTCGTGCTGATATTTACCAAATTGATCACCTTATCATTCATGACCCACTGACGTATCTTGTGAAATCTCACATCAATGTGCTTCATCCGCTTGTGATACCTGTAATCTTTAGCGAGATGAATAACACTCTAGCTGTCACAATGAACCTGAACTGAAACGTGTACGGCACTGAACGTCTCAACTAATTCTCTCAATCACAAAACTTCTTTTGACGCCTCAACTGCAGCCATATACTCCGCTTCTGTCGTTGAAAGAGCAATTGTATCTTGCAACTCTGCCTTCCAACTAATGATGCACTCAGCCACTGTGAACACATAGCCCGTCGTAGATTTTCGCTGACCAAGATCTCCTGCATAATCTGTATCAACATAGCCTTGTAGTAACCTAGGCTTCCCTATTTTCAATTTTTAAAACACCAAGCCTAGTTTAGCAGTCCCTCATAGATATCGTAGCACCCACTTTACTGCTTTCTAATGTTGCTTTTCTGGATTTAACATGAACCATATTATTGTACTAACTGCATAGGCTAAGTCAGGCCTAGTGCAGACCATAGCATACATGAGTGATCCCACCACACTAGCATATGGTACTCGAGATATCTCTTTCTCCTCTTCCGGTGATTTGGACACTACTTGGAGGATAATTTGAAGTGACCTGCCAAATGAGTGGTGACTAATCTTGTTTTTGCCATGTTTAATCTCTCCAACACTTTGAGAACATAGTTCTTCTGGGACAGCTAAAGTCTGCCTGTGCTTCTGTCTTGAGTGATTTCATACCTAAGATCTTCTTGGCTTCTCCCAAATCTTTCATGTCAAATTTCTTCTTGAGCTGAGTTTTAAGCTTCTGAACATATATCTTATTTTTCACAGTAGTCAGCATATCATCCATATATAATAACGAATGTGTCAGATAATCACTCTGCTTGAAATAGACACAACTATCATACTCACATCGGTTATATTTGACCTTGATCATGAAGGAGTCGAACCATTTGTATCACTGCCTGAGAGACTGCTTAAGTCCATAGAGTGACTTCTTTAGAAGGTACGCCTTATTTTCTTAACTTTCCTGAATGTAACTTTTAGGTTGTTTCATGTATATCTTCTCCTCCAGCTCATCATACAGAAACGATATTTTAACATTCATCTGCTCTAACTCTAAATCAAACCGAGTAACTATCTCCAATAACATCCGAATAGATGTATGCTTGACTATAGGAGAGAAAATCTCATTATAATCAATACCCTCCTTCTAAGTATACTCTTTGGCAACTAACTTTGTCTTGTATTGCTCATTGTCCTTCTTGCGAAAGACCTATTTGCAACCTATCGCCTTGGAGTCCTTTGGAAGATTGACTAACGTCCATGTTTGATTTCTATTCAAAGACTCCATCTCTTGCTCCATGAATGTAATCCACTTGCTGTGATCATCTACCTAAATCGCTTCCATGTAATTGTCAGGTTCTCCTATTTCTGTTACTAATGTGAATGAGACATAATCTTCATCCCAGCCATACCTTGTTGGTGGCACCGTAACTCTGACTGACCGCCTCAATGTTTAGGTTGCTCTTGAGTAGCCTCATGTTTGTCTCTATCTGAATCTGAGGAGTCATCTTCTGACCCTTCAGGCCTTTTAGGGCTATCTGAGAACTCAGCTCTCTTTTTATGAGTGCTGCCGAACTGTTTGAAGCTCCACCTTGCGCTTTATCCTCCATCTCTGACTTTTCTCGCCACATTGAATCTTCTTTATCCTCCATCTCTGACTTTTCTGGCAACATTGAATCTTCATCAAAGATCACATCTCTGCTACTAAAGGCGCACTTTTTCTCAGGATCCTAAATTCTGAAACTCTTGACTCCTTTGGTGAACCCGATGAAGATACACTTCTTAGATTTGAACTCCAATTTGCTCCTTTTCTGACTATCAACCAAACTATATGACAAACAACTGAAAATCTGTAGCGTTGAATATTTCACAGATACTCCTTGCCATATCTCCTCTGGAATCTGAAGATCAATAGCTGTAACGCCCCGATCCGGCGGGTACGGAGACGTTACTGCGACGTATATATGCAGGTCAGAAATACCGTCACGTATATACGCTAAGCATCAGTACAAACAAGAATCAGAGTACGGAAGCATGTGGTGCATTATACATTCCAACACATGAGTACAGTTACATGGTTATCACCAGATGTGACCCAATATTACAAGAATATTACATCACCGATATGCGCAATTGCGAGAATACAAGAATGTACAAGTATGAACAGTACAAATGGAGGCTCAGAGTCATAACAGGAAAACTCTAGAGCCGAACAGGGGGCCTGAAAGGTGGGCTCTGAACGGTCTGCTGGAGATCCACGCTACCGCTGCGCCACTCTGATCAGCAACTGGGAGAATCCACACGCTCCAAGCTCCAAGACCTGGACATGAGGATCCAGAGGAGTCAGAACTCCCCGGCGAGTGGTGATGCGAAAGCCAGATGGCGAGTATGGATAAGCACATGTGTATCGATAAATCTGGATCATAAACATGAAAACCGTGTCGTAGGCACAAGCATGCAGGAGCAAGTAGATGTACAACATATGATATCAAGCAGGGAAGACTCATAGTTTATCAGATAAGAGCAGGAGACAGGCGGGATAGAATACAAGTAGAAGGCAAGATATGAGCAGGTATAGTATAATAATCATAAAATCAGAAATCTGAAGTAAAATCCGATACAAGTAAACATGGCAAAGCATACTACAGATTCATAGCTGGCATCTTTTATTATTATTATTACTCGTCTTACCCTGATGTCTAGATATGTGAACTAGCGCCCCAGCGCACATATATCCACATCTGAGTAAATCAAGATTGTTATTGGAAACCAACGGGGGTATCAACGAACAATGTTTACAGTGGGTCCCGTACATACCCAGGACCACGGCCCAGGATTGTTCTGTTGCTCGGTGGAAGGAACTTGCCGCAAGGCGATCAGGAGGGTCTTATAGAATGCCCTTATCAAGATGGTACCACGAAGGAGGGAGCCAGCACTCCCCTCGGTCGCCTGGAGGCCCACAGGTCAGACCGGAAGTTTTAGTTGCACAACATGCCTAGTACCACTGTAAACACGAACACATATTGATAGCCGCCAGTTTCCCCCGACCCGATGCAAGTTGTTCCTTTTTATGATTTATCATGTAATTATCAATTTACGGGAATAGCAGGTGCAAGACATGATCAGGAATTCAGGAGTACATGAGTACTATAGTTTCAGGTCACTGTATATGTATAATACAGGATGACAAGTACAAGATTCAAGTCACTGCATGTAATGCAGGATAATAAGTATAGTATTCCCGTAAATGTGATAATCACAGGTCAAGTATTAATATTCTCAAGAGGCAAGTGATAAGTCAGGTCATAGTAAGAAGCAAGTGTCAAGTAGCAAGTCGGGTGTCAGGTGATATATGACTTGAAGGTGATATCATTTCAGTTGTCAAGTGATACAGACAGGTGTCCAGTATTAGCATGTAGATGGCAGGTATCAAGCAAAAGCATGTCAAGTATTAACATATCAAGTATGTACTTGGCAAGTGATAAAATAATAGCTGAGCACAATTAAGCAGAGCTGAGCAAGCTGGAGCGAAGCTAATGTACAACACTAAATGCTATCACGCTCGGCGTGATTATCGCTCGCAGCGTAGCTAGACACACGTGTCGCAGTAAGCGTATGAACGCTATACCACTGTTCACGGGAAGCCATGCTCACGGGGTAATTACACTCGAACGGAGTTAGCGGTAAAGTGTTGACGCTAGGTCCGCCTACCAGGCGTAGCATATGGAAAGTCCAAAGGACTTTAAACCTCAAAGGTTGTACCCAGAGGTTAGGGTACCTGCAGAGAAGGTGTTAGTTCCAGATACAAATACATAAGACAATCAAGTCGATGTAACGAAGCGGGAAAGCCAAGAGGAAAGCGAGAACACTCGCCTAAATCTTTAGAAAACACAGTGAAATCCCCGATCTCCGGAATCCAGGAAATCAACGCGTCAACGCGTTAAAGAGAAAATGATAGAGAGAGGAGAGAGAAAGTGAGAGCTAGAGAGAGAAGTCCATGGAGAGAGAGTATGTACAAGGGAGAGAGAGTGTGTACAGGGGGACACGGTTTTGAGAGTGAGACGCGGGGGTCGCAGACGCGGGAGTCGCGTCGCGTTAACACAAGAAGAACACAGACGCGGGCATGAGCTCAGCGTCGTGTTGACATGAGAAGGACACAGACGCGGGCATGGGTTCCGCGTTGCGTCGATACTGAAACGCGAAGGGCGCGTTATACAAATGTCAAGAATGCGAAGATTCGTGTTAAGGAATTGCCTAAACGCGGGGTGAACTCCGCGTCTAGTAATCAACAGAGAGAAAGAGAGAGACAGGGAAAGAGGGAAAGTGGGACGCAGGTTTTGGGAGACGCGAGGAGGAAGTGAGACGCAAGTTTTTGGTCTCCCCAAGTTTTGGGAGAAATCAGTGAAGGAAAGAAGAAGGAAAGGAAAAGAAAGAAAAAGAAAAGAAAGAAAGAATGGAAGAAAGAAAGAAGGAAGGAAAGAAGAGAAGGGAAGGGGTGGTAGCCGACGATGGCTGGTGGTCGCCGGCGGCGGCCGGAGATGGCCGGAGATGGCCGGAGAAGGCGACCAAGGCTCCAAGCCCAAGTAAATTGAGGGGTGCAAGTGTAGTTCATTTGGTGAAAATGGAGTTTTGTGAAAGGGATTTCGGAGAGCGAAGCAATAGCTCGTCGGAAAGAGTACGACGAGGAGAGGAAGATGGCATGGTCGTTGGTGGCTAAGGTGGAGTATGTGGTGGTGGAGAAGGCGGTGGTAGAAATGGGTTATTTGATGGAAAAGAAGAGGAAGAAGAATATGATAGAGGTGGTGTTGTGGTTGTTGTTGTTGTTGGAATGGAGGAGGAGATGGAGGAGAAAGAGGTGGTGGAGTTGGTGGTGAAAATGGAGGTGGAGGAGGTGGAGCATGGCCGGCCATGGGAAGGGCAAGGAGCCATCTCGTTGGCCTGCTTGCTGTAAAAGAAAGAAGAAAGAAAAAGTGAATGAGAGAGGAAGAAGTGGGGGGGGGGGTAATTGGGAAAGAGTAATGTAGAGTTATTACACAAGTATTCAATTAAAGAAGAAAGGTTTAGAGTTAACCTTGGTGCTTGTTTACTCCACAAATGTATTCAAAGATATTTATACCCTTTCTAATCTCCGCTATAGCAATGGCTATACCGGGTCGATTCTCCGGGAGAGCTAGCGATAGAAGCGTTACGGTATGGAGTGAAGAAATGAAAAACGAAATGTCTTCTATGTATTTACACAAATGCAAGAAGCAACATGAAAAGAAGTGATGGATTTGTGTATTATGGAAAAAGAAATCAAAAGAACTTGGATGAAGTGTGTTGCAAAGAAAGAAAAGCTAGTAAAGAAAGTGTTAGAAAACTTTATATGATAAGGTACATGGCTAGCTAACTTTACCTCATTGCTAACTTGCTAAACTCAATGGTGATGCTTGATTACCTAATGTTGATTCATTGGCAATAGGAATATCTTGCTTGTTTGTTCAAATGTTTTACCGTTATGGAGATGAGTGTTCTCTTTTTCTTAACTTGAAGCCTCATATGAATTCATTGGCTCTCTAGATAGATATTCAATGATGAACTCTAGGATAGGTACTCAAAGATGCTAAGTTCAAAGAGTCAACATTCATTCAAACATTCAAGACATAACAACAAATTAGCTTGAAGTAGAGAAGTTGTTCTTACAAGTAGCATATGTAGGTGATCCATCTCCATGTTCCATCAAAGGCACTTGTTCTAGACAAGGCTCTAAATGAGGCACACATGAGTCATATGGAGTATGAACAAGCAATTGCCAGGGAAAGCAACTCTACTTCCTTGGTAAGTAAAAGAAATATCACAATGCAAGTATAAAGATAAGCATCATCCAAAGAGATAGAAGTTAGCTAGGTAAGTTCTTAGCTAGCCATGCAATAGAGATTTAGCCATCCATTACACTAGAAACAAAGCAACTATTCATAATGTAAAGCAATAGAACTAAAGCAAATGAAATAGCACTAGAATGAAAGTAAGAAATTAAAGCAAAGTAAAGTAAAGCATACTAGAGATTGCAAAGAGATGAATGGAGCTCTTTTGATAAATCCTTGCCTACAAGAATGTCACTTTCTTGATACAAGCTTTCAAACAGCACTCTCTCTCTCACTTTGTCAAAATCTCTAGGAGGAAGAAGATGAAGACTAAAAGCCTAGGAGAATAACAAAATACAAGAATTTCCCCTATTTTCTTCTCTCTTCTCTCTTCTCTTCACGCAGACTCTGGTCCTCTATTTATAGCCCTCAGTGAGAAGCCTCTAGAGCCCAGATCGTTGGAGAAAAATCCGGGGCTCAACGGCCCAGATCCTGCCGCGCGCGCGGGGCAAAGCGCGGCCGTTTGGAAACGGTTGGCTAACAACTTTCTGTTGTGAAGTTGTTACAAGTTTGTTAGCCACGTGGCTTTCTAGAACGTTGAGTTGGCGCGTGGATCTCCTTTGATTCTGAATTCAAACTTGGGCTCTTTTGGGCTTTGGATTAAATCTCTTTAATTATTGCCAATTAAAGAGATTTTGGGCTTTTTTCTCTTTTAAGTTGTGGACCTGCAAAAATAGAGAGAAAAGGATTAAAAATCACATTTTTATATACAATATGCATGGTATGAAAGCGGTAAAATATGCAAATATATATAACAATCACACCCCCATACCTAGCTTTTGCTCGTCCTCGAGCAAAACAAGAAAAGAAAAAGAAAGAAAAAAGAAAATCCTAACTAGTTTATTACACCACTTTCGTAGGTGACACGATTGCACTGAGCATGTGCAACAAGCCGTTAAACATCTAGGTTACCCTAGAGGAGGAGTGTTGTCTCCTGAGGGTTTTCAGCGGATTGCACCCACAAAATCCATAAAGAAAAATAAAAGGGTTAGTGAAATTTTTGATCCATGTTTTAAAGATTCTAACTTGATCTTTAGGTTTCAGGTTACTCTAAACTTTTCATTCCTCTTATAAGTGTCTAATTGGAGTTTTGTTTTCAGCTTAGGTTAAGATTTTAGGGAAAAGATCAAAAACCAGATTTTGCATCAATCCTAAGATATATACATCTATAAATATGAAGGATCTTTCTTAGACTAAGTTTATTTATTACTAATATATATAATATTTTTTTTCTTCTTTTTTATTTATGTTTATTTATTTACATTTCCTTAGCATCCTTAGGCTTTCTAGTTTACCCTTGTAGCGAGCCTTTAACCGATGACTCCCAAACCAGATGGTCTTAGGGCACCAGATGAGAAAACATCCCTCGGGTTTAAGGTCTCGAGTAAAAAAGGCCACGAAGGAATTTAAGGACTTAACCACCTTTAGGCGTGATCGGCAATGCTTCTTGAGGCACGGCTAACCAGCTTAGTCAGTGGCTAAATATTTATTATTGATTTATGTACATTTTTTTCTTTTATTTATTTTTAATTTTTTTAATTATATATATGTGTAGATAAAATCACGAAGTCTTTGATTAATCCTTCAATATGTTTAATGTTTATATCTAAAGAAGAATTAAAACCTAGTAATTTTTCTAATCCTTTATTACTTAACCTAAAAATCTAACAAAACTCCTCTTTTCAACTTATAATTAGAAATCTTAATTTAGAGCTTCCTTAATCCCTAAATTTCAAGTTTGATTCTTTAAACATGGATCAAGAATTTCCTTTTTTTTATATATTTTTATTTTCTAAAAGAAAATAAATCTAACAAGAAAGTAGAAAATCTATAAAGAAAGGTAAAAAAGAGAAAACCTAAAAAGAAACTGAAAATCCTAAAAATAAAAATAAAAGGCCTAAAAAGAAAATGAAAAATCCTATGTTAACATCTACCCCCCCATACCTATCTCATGCATTGTCCCCAATGTATGCAAGATAAGAATATGCATGAAAATAGGTAAAGGATAAAAATCATCCCCTCTGTCTCTTTGGACCAGCGGTGGTGCTAGGTCCAGCAGACTGTGATCGTCTCAATGCCGCCTCTATACTGTCCAAACGAGAGGAATTCTCCTCGACCTTCTTCCTCAGACGAACTTGCCCTCTAAAGATCTTCTTCATGCCCTTCCAGACGGCGGTCATGAAGGCTCGTGATTCTGTGGGGGGATCCTGTGTCCAGAATTGGGGCTCATCTACCTCCTCTAAGCTCTCCTCCGAAGAGGACTCCACAGGAATATCCTCAGGTTGGGCCCTAGGTGTCCAGAGGGCGTGTAAGCAACCAGTGTGTGCAGAAGGCACCAGAGACAGCTTCGGGAAGAATGGGTCTGTTTCTGTCTCCAGGAAAAAAAATCAGTCAACCTGAACTCTTCCGGCGCTCCTGAGGTGTCAGAACGGCGGTGGAGCTGCGGCAGGGCGCGGCGGATTAGATGAAACTAGGGAGCAGAATTTTGGTGGAGGTCGGCTGTTGAAGGAATATTTCAGATCTGAGTGGATGTTCTCGTTTGAGGGAGGAAGATAGGTGAAAAAGAGTATTTATAGGAGGGGAAAAAATGGTTTCCAAATTTAACCCTAGGTCAAAGATGTATGTACAACCCTAGGAAAGGGAATTTGGAAATGAATGGAATCCTAGGGAAGAGAGAATCCTAGGAATTTGAAACTCTTTGAAGCATAAAAATCCCTAATTTTTTTATATATATTTTTTATTTTTTTATTTATTATTTACAAAAAGTGTAAAAGAAAATTATTTACAAGTGTGGTCCCAAAATGATATGCAGGGAAATACACGGGAAACTGTACAGATGGAATTTGTCACAAATAAACTGGGTCACAAAGACCCAATTCATGAACTTCGTGTGACACGGGATCAGTGGTAAAGAATGGCTTTAGACGTTGTCCGTTCACAGTGAATATGTTGCCATTATTCGGGTCAAGAATCTCGATCGCACCGTGGGAAAAAACTTTGTGAACAATGAATGGCCCTGACCACCTGGTTCTCAATTTATCAGGGAAAAGGTGGAGTCTTGAATTGTATAACAGAACCTTTTGTCTTACGACAAAAACCTTTCGGTGAATGAATTTATCGTGAAAAAGCTTGGTTCTGTGTTTCGTGATCCGAGCGTTGTCGTATACCTCGTTTCTCAGCTCTTCAAGCTCAGATAACTGCAACTTCCGTAGAACACCGGCTTTAACCAAATCCAAGTTCAGCTGCTTTAAAGTCCACATAGCTCGGTGTTCTAATTCAACAGGCAAGTGACAAGGTTTCCCAAATACAACTCGATATGGAGACATACCGAGGACAGTCTTGTAAGCGGTCCTGTATGCCCATAAGGCATCAGTGAGTTTGATGGACCAATTCTTACGGTTCTGTCCTACAGTTTTCTCCAAAATGAGTTTTATCTGTCTATTCGTGACTTCAACTTGCCCGTTGGTTTGAGGATGATAAGCCGTGGACAATTTGTGAGTAATAGAGTATTTTCGCATCAAAGCTTCAAAAGCCCTATTGCAGAAATGACTCCCATTATTGCTTATTATCGCACGGGGGGCTCCGAAGCGAGAGATGATGTTTTCTCTTAAAAACTTAATGACAACATGGTTGTCATTCGTCCGTGTTGGAATTGCTTCAGCCCACTTGGAAACATAATCTACGGCTACCAAAATGTATTGGTTACCGTAGGACAGAGGAAAGGGTCCCATAAAATCGATGCCCCAGAGGTCGAAAATTTCGACTTCCAAGATGGGTGTGAGGGGCATCATGTCTCTTTGTGTGATACGACCCGTCATTTGACACTTATCACAGAGCTTGCAGAAATTATATGCATCCTTAAAGAGAGTGGGCCAGTAGAATCCACTCTGAAGCACTTTCTCAGCAGTTTTCCGTGGACCAAAATGTCCACCGCAAGCTAACTTGTGACAGAATGTCAAAACGCTCTGATGTTCATCCTCAGGAAGGCATCTACGTATGATTTGGTCAGGACAGTATTTGAATAAATATGGTTCATCCCAAAAGAAGAACCGCATTTGGCGCAGAAAACGGTATTTTTCTTGTCCTGACCAATGAGAAGGTATTTGCCTGGTAGCAAGGTAGTTCACTATATCAGCATACCAGGGCTCTCCACATATCTCAAAAATGTGCTCGTCAGGAAAATCATCGTTAATCGGTATTCTCTCTTTAGGTGCATTTGGGATTCTCGACAAATGATCTGCTACCACGTTTTCAACGCCCTTTTTATCTTTAATCTCCAAATCAAACTCTTGCAAAAGAAGTATCCATCGAATCAATCTTGCCTTAGCATCCTTCTTTTGCATCAAGTATTTTAGGGCGGAGTGATCAGTAAATAACAGTTCTGGACCCTAGCAGATATTGACGAAATTTCTCCAATGCAAAGACAACTGCTAAAAATTCCTTTTCAGTAGTTGTGTAGTTGAGTTGGGCATCATTCAGCGTTCTGCTAGCATAATAGATTACGTGTTGCCTATTATCAATACGCTGCCCTAAAACAGCGCCTATAGCGAAGTCAGAGGCATCACACATAATCTCAAAAGGCTTGGTCCAATCTGGTGCAGATATGATCGGTGCAGAGACAAGTCTACTTTTAAGCTCTTTCCATGATTTTTGACATTCCTCATCAAATATGAAGGGTACATCCTTTCCTAAGAGATTTGTCAAGGGTCTTGCAATATTGCTAAACCCTTGAATAAATTGCCTATAGAAACCGGCGTGCCCTAAAAATGATCTAATGTCTTTTAAGCACGTCGGTTCAGTGAGCTTCGTTACGACTTCCACTTTGGACTTGTCTACCTCGATTCCTATTCTTGATACCTTGTGCCCAAGTACGATTCCTTGCTTGACCATAAAATGAAACTTTTCCCAATTAAGTGTCAAGTTTTTCTCCATACAACGTTGTAAAACTAGCTTCAAATGGTACAAGCATTGCTCAAAGGAATCCCATAGATCGAAAAATCATCCATAAAAATTTCCAAAAATTTCTCCACCATGTCCGAAAAGAGGCTCAACATGCAACGTTGAAACGTTGTAGGAGCATTGCAAAGACCGAAGGGCATCCTTTGGTAAGCAAATGTTCCAAAGGGACAGGTGAAGGTAGTCTTATCTTGGTCATCGGGAGCAATTGGGATCTGATTATATCCTGAATATCCATCCAGGAAACAATAGTACTCGTGTCCCGCCAATCTCTCCAGCATTTGATCGATGAATGGAAGAGGAAAGTGGTCTTTACGTGTGGCGGTGTTCAACTTCCTATAATCAATACAAACTCGAATCTTCGTTGGAAGACGTGTTTGTATCAATTCTTTATTCTCATTCTCCACCACAGTAAATCCAGCTTTCTTAGGCACAGCGTGAACTGGACTTACCCATTGACTACCAGATATGGGATAGATAATCCCATTGTCTAATAGTTTCAATATCTCAGATCTAACAGCTTCTTGCATAATAGGGTTAAGTCTACGCTGTGGGTCTCGTTTAGGCTTAGCATCTTCCGTCAAGTGAATCCTATGTTGGACAATGGCAGGACTAATCCCCTTGATATCAGCCATGGTCCAACCAATGGCCTCTCTATTTTCCCTTAACACAGTCAGAAGGTCCTCTTCTTGTTGTTCAGTAAGATTGGATGCGATGATTACAGGAAAAGATTCCTTCTCATCCAAGTACTTGTACTTGAGATGATCGGGAAGAACCTTAAGCTCAGAAGAAGGTACCGGATCTATAACTGGTTGCTCATGGTGCAAGGGAAGAATAGGTGTGGAATTAGTGGTCCGTTCATCATTTGATCCAACAATCTGATCCAGGTTGAAGTCATCCGACTCCATCTCAACTCCTCTTCTGACTCATACTCAATTTCCTCCACATGTTCACTGGTCAATCCCTCAATCAAGTTCACTTCAAAGAATCATTGTCCACATCCCTTGGCTGCTTCCCCAGATGGAAGACATTCACCTCTTTCGTCATATCTCCGAACGTTAACCGCATTGATCCATTTCGGCAGTTGATTATTGCGTTCGCGGTGGCTAAGAAAGGACGTCCGAGAATGACAGGTGTTTGCGCTCTGTGATTTTGTACGGGCTGTGTTTCAAGAACAACAAAGTCCACGGGGTAAATGAATTCCCCGACCCGTATCAAAACATCTGTAATTTCCCCCTTGGGAATCTTTACAGAGCGGTCAGCCAATTGAATAGTCATCTGGGTAGGACGAAGGTTGCCTAACCCTAACTGCTGATAGACGGAAAAGGGGAGAAGATTGATGCTCGCGCCCAAGTCAAGCAAAGCCCTATTTATGGTGGTCTGTCCTATGATACAAGAAATGGTAGGGCTCCCTGGATCTTTGTACTTCACAGGGATAGGACCATTGAGCAGTTCACTTATGTTGGAAGCCAAAAAGACTTTTTTAGGGACATTTGCTTTTCTCTTTTTAGTACACATTTCTTTCAGAAACTTGGCGTAGGATGGGACTTGTTGAATGGCATCTAAGAGAGGGACATTGATTTGTACTTGGTTGAATATCTCTCTTATCTTCTCCATGTGAGCATTCATCTTATGATTTGTAAGCCTATTTGGGAATGGGACAACAGGCTTATATGTTTGCTCATCAACTTTCTCTTTTCCTTTTGACTGAGAAGTGGATGGTTTGTGCTTGATGAAGGATTATCTTGTAAAGGCTGGATTGGAACAGAAAGTGGTGGCATTGGCACAGATTTTGGAGACTGATTTGAAACCTTGTTATCTACATGCTTTCCAGATCTAAGGATTTGAATGGCTTGGCATTGGCTGGGCCCCAAGTCTTCAACTTCGTGCAGAGGAAAATGGGCTTTGGGATTGGGCACAGGTTGGCTAGGTAGCATTCCTTTTTGTCTTTTAGTTAAAGAGTTAGCCAACTGCCCTATTTGAATTTACAATTTGTTCATGTCCTGCTGCTGATTGTTCATCATTGAAGCTTGGTTCTTAGATAAGGTCTCTATCATTTTCTCCAAATCAGAAATTCTTTTGTCTGAAGGATTGGGTGGTGGATGATGCTGAAACTGGGGCTGAAAATTTGCTTGGTATGGCACAGGATGTTGATATGACTGGAATCTGGGTGGGCTCTGGTATGAATGAACATTTGGTGGGTTCTGGTGGTAAGTCGGTGAATGAGACTGAGCAGGGTATTGTTGTGGAAATGGTTGTCTCGGCTGCTCAGGGCCAGACTGACTCCAAGAGAAATTCGGATGGTTTCGCCATCCCGGATTATAGGTTTTGGAGTAAGGATTGTAAGAGGGTCTTGTGTATGCGGCATTCATACTCTCCTGAAACATTTGAGTTTGATAAACTGGACACTCCTCAAACAGATGATTCAGATCATGGCAGTAGGTACAACCCGGTTAACAACAGGTGATGGGTTGACCTGATTCACAGCAGAGTTTTCCCTGGACTCTAGCAACTCAATCCTCTTCATCAACTGTGTGATCCTAGCTTCTGCAGCTATTGAGGATCCTATGGAATGTAAACCAGTTCTGAAATTTGTGGGTGTAGGTTTCTCAGTACATGATTCCCACTGGACTGTCTTTTCAGCTAATGCCTCAAAAAGATCCCAACCCTGATCTTCATCCTTCTTTAAGAATTCTCCTTGACACATGGTTTCAAGGAGCGTCTTAGTCTGATAATCAAGCCCATCATAGATAATCTGGCACTAGCGCCATTTTCTATACCGTGATGGGGACACAGGGCTACTAGGTCTTTGAAGCGCTCAAAGTACTTCCAAAACGGTTCATTGGCTTCTTGTTTGAATTGCATTATATTCTTCCTCATAAGGGCTGTCTTATGGATAGGATAAAACTTTTTAAGAAAGACCTTAACGAAATCATCCCAAGAAGAAATTGAGCTAACTGGGAGATTATAAAGCCACTTCTTAGCGATATCCTTAAGTGCAAAAGGTATAAACCTAAGTCTGACAGCATCCTCGGTTAACTGGGAAATTCTCATCATAAGGCATACTTCTTCAAACTCTCGGATGAAGAAGTACGCATCCTCAGATTCAAGGCCATGGAATCGTGAAAGTGTGTTTATGAACTGGGGCTTCAACTCAAAGTTATTTCCATTTGAGTTTGGGAGGAGAATGCACGATGGAAGTGATGTGCGAATCGGATAGAACTTGTCTTGCAACGAAACGTTGGTGGTCATGATTGTGTCGAGTGGTGGTGTATGTGGCAGTGTAGAAGTTCTTACAAGCCTAGCAGAATTCGGATCTCGATACCACTCTTGCATACAATTACACAATCAACGTGCACCTTTCACACAGGCGGAAAAATGAAAAAATAACAATCAAGAAAAAAGAAAAAAAAATCAATCCAAGCTTTCTAGGTTTCCTGGATCTAGACGACTCCTAACTTTAGATCGTCCACAGGAGGTTCGGTGTAGACTTTGACTATAAGCAAATCAGTCAGGGAAGGGTAAGGTTGGTGGGAGGTTTTTCGTCAGAGACGTTCCTTAATTAAGTAACCAACAACCTTCGGGTTTTCGGCCCTCAACCCCTTTCCTAGACACTTATTTTACAAAAGTCACTTTCCAACACTTTTCCCCCTTAGGATAATCTCCTAAGTGAGTCCGGATGTCCCTAGGGCCAACGTCTAGCAATTTTTAATTAGAAGCTTAGGATTGTGAGTGCGTGGGAAAATGATTTGTGGGCTAAGGAAAGGTGATAAAATCCTCACCTTATCTTTCTTATGGGTTATGCCCTTAAAGTTGATTTGTGCAAGTATACAATATAACAAACAAGGTTCACTCAAAGCGTAATTAAATCAAGCAAAGAGTGATTCCTAGTCTATATGCTATGCTTACGTACCTTGCCTCCAGCACTCTTCAACAGTAAAAATAAAGAAATTGAAAGACACGTGCCTAGAATGCAAATGTCTAAACAATTTTTTAACTTTTCAACTAATTTTTTACTGTTGATTATTAGCAGGTAATAGGTGAAGCAAACAAGATTTTATGTATTGCAGCAGCAGTATTTTGCAGAGAAGCAAGCCCTGCAGAAAAGTGGTCAGTAGTCAACTCCTCCTTGCCGCAGAACCGCGGCTTTTGCCGTGGGAACGCGGCAAGTCAGAGGGCAACTGGTCTCTGCTTTCGAGAGCAGAGGCCCAGAGCCACTTATATGTATTCTGCAATGCAAATTTTCCTGTTTTCTTCACCTGTAACCTGTAATAGAGAAGAAGATTCGTTTAGTTCTTCACTTTTAACCAAAAACCGTTGCTCTCCCCGGCAACGGCGCCAAAAATTTAATTGGGAAAGAGTAATGTAGAGTTATTACACAAGTATTCAATTAAAGAAGAAAGGTTTAGAGTTAACCTTGGTGCTTGTTTACTCCACAAATGTATTCAAAGATCAATATACCCTTTCCAATCTCCGCTATAGCAATGGCTATACCGGGTCGATTCTCCGGGAGAGCTAGCGATAGAAGCGTTACGGTATGGAGTGAAGAAATGAAAAATGAAATGTCTTCTATGTATTTACACAAATGTAAGAAGCAACATGAAAAGAAGTGATGGATTTGTGTATTATGGAAAAAGAAATCAAAAGAACTTAGATGAAGTGTGTTGTAAAGAAAGAAAAGCTAGTAAAGAAAGTGTTAGAAAACTTTATATGATAAGGTACATGGCTAGCTAACTTTACCTCATTGCTAACTTGCTAAACTCAATGGTGATGCTTGATTGCCTCATGTTGATTCATTGACAATAGGAATATCTTCCTTGTTTGTTCAAATGTTTTACCGTTATGGAGATGAGTGTTCTCTTTTTCTTAGCTTGAAGCCTCGTATGAATTCATTGGCTCTCTAGATAGATGTTCAATGATGAACTCTAGGATAGGTACTCAAAGATGCTAAGTTCGAAGAATCAACATTCATTCAAACATTCAAGACATAACAACAAATTAGCTTGAAGTAGAGAAGTTGTTTTTACAAGTAGCATATGTAGGTGATCCATCTCCATGTTCCATCAAAGGTACTTGTTCTAGACAAGGCTCTAAATGAGGCACACATGAGTCATATGGAGTATGAACAAGCAATTGCCAAGGGAAAGCAACTCTACTTCCTTGGTAAGTAAAAGAAATATCACAATGCAAGTATAAAGATAAGCATCATCCAAAGAGATAGAAGTTAGCTAGGTAAGTTCTTAGCTAGCCATGCAATAGAGATTTAGCCATCCATTACACTAGAAACAAAGCAACTATTCATGATGTAAAGCAATAGAACTAAAGCAAATGAAATAGCACTAGAATGAAAGCAAGAAATTAAAGTAAAGTAAAGTAAAGCATACTAGAGATTGCAAAGAGATGAATGGAGCTCTTTTGATAAATCCTTGCCTACAAGAATGTTACTTTCTTGATACAAGCTTTCAAACAGCACTCTCTCTCTCACTTTGTCAAAATCTCTAGGAGGAAGATGATGAAGACTAAAAGCCTAGGAGAATAACAAAATACAAGAATTTCCCCTATTTTCTTCTCTCTCTTCTCTCTTCTCTTCACGCAGACTCTGGTCCTCTATTTATAGCCCTCAGTGAGAAGCCTTTAGAGCCCAGATCGTTGGAGAAAAATTCGGGGCTCAACGGCCAAGATCCTGCCGCGCGCGCGCGGCAAAGCGCGACCGTTTGGAAACGGTTGGCTAACAACTTTCTGTTGTGAAGTTGTTACAAGTTTGTTAGCCACGTGGCTTTCTAGAACGTTGAGTTGGCGCGTGGATCTCCTTTGATTCTGAATTCAAACTTGGGCTCTTTTGGGCTTTGGATTAAATCTCTTTAATTATTGCCAATTAAAGAGATTTTGGGCTTTTTTCTCTTTTAAGTTGTGGACCTGCAAAAATAGAGAGAAAAGGATTAAAATCACATTTTTATATACAATATGCATGGTATGAAAGCGGTAAAATATGCAAATATGTATAACAATCCGGGGGTGGTTATATAATGGAGGATAATATATTATAATATGCCATTCCTATCATCCTATTGAATGAAACTTGCGTTTCATTCAAAAGAGCCGCGTCTCACCAAAATAATGGTTGCGTCTAGGCCAAATGAACTGAACGCGGAGAAAAATCCGCGTCCAGGAGGATAAACGCGAGTTTTGCGTTTGACAAAAAAGACAAAAACATGGTTCAGAATTGATCTTGCAGGATAAGCATTAAATGCAGTATGGAGAGGATCTCTACATTAAATGTTAAATCCAGGTTGGTAAAACTCGCGTCTAGCGAGGAGAGAGAAAAAGAGAAGAGTAAAATGTCTGGATAAAATTCCGGTATCTGAGAAAACACCGAAAACTCCAGAAAAGTCCAAAAAATAAAGTAGCTTGAAAAGCTTCCCAAAAATTCTCAAAATAATAAATATTATATAAAGTTTTTTGGTGAAATCGGTTTCCAGAAATTCAATCTCATTTTCAAAATAAAAATCCTGAAGTCAAACGTCAATACCGGTCTACACCGGGTCGGCCGGATTTTGATAAAATCTGAAAAATCTCAGAAAATGCCAGAAAGGAGAAAATATAATCTTAAGAAGTAATATGAAAGCGGAATGTAGAAATTTGATTCCAATTGTAAACTAAAATTCCTGGAATCAACCAGTGATACTGGCCGACACCAAATCCAGTGGAATTTCGATAAATTTAGAAAATTCTCAAAAAAGTATTTAGATAAAAAATATAATTTTAAGAAGTTACAGGAAAGCCGTTTTTAGAATTTTAACTCCGTTTGTAAATTTAAAATCCGAGAATCGGTCCGCGGTATTGGTCGACCCCGGTTTTTGAAGATTTTCAACTTAATTCAGAAAAATTCTAGAAAATCACAAAAAATCTAGAATATTAGAAAATGTTGTTTGAAACTGAAATCGGTCAAATCAGAATACCAGAAAGTCCAAATCGAGTAATACTCTAGGATCGGTCCCCTGGTTCAGAGTAGGGCTGACTCCGAGTTCACGAATCCAGATCCAAGGCAAAACGATCATATAAATAACTCATAATACAACAAATACAGGAAATAAATCAAAAAATACGATCAGAAAATATGAATACGCAACTAAGTACGTATTCGGGGAGCGGGGTGTTACAATAGCTGTTGATGGTGATATGTTTACCAGATAACTCGCATGATTCACCACCCAAAATCCTTCTAACATGTCAGCCTGTAATCTGATACTGCGGGCATACTCTAGAAGTGTCCGATTCATGCGCTCTGCTACTCGTTTTATTCTGGTCATCCTGAAATACATAGCTGGTGTTTGATGCTCTTAATTGCTAAGTAGTCTTTGAATTCTTTGGAGGTGTACTCGCCTCCATTATCGGACTTTAAGACTTTCACCTTTCATCCTGTCTGATTTTCCACCAAAGTTTTTCACCACTTCAACTTCTAAAATACTTTCGATTTTTTCTTCAAGAAGTATACCCAACTTTTTTTTTTAAAAATCATATATAAAAGTAACATAGTACTTAGCACCTCCAATAGATGCTACTGGTGAAGGCCTCCACATATATGTGTAGATGAGATCTAGCAAGCCCTTTCTCTTGTGCTGAGATGTAGAGAAAGCTACTCTACGTTGCCTTCCCATAATGTAAAATTTACAAAGATCAAGTTTGTAATATTTGATACGTGGTAGAGCACTCTTTTTGTGCAGGACTTAAAGGCCTCACTCGCTCATGTGTCCAAGACGCATGTGCCAAAATCTTGTAGTATCTTCTTTCTCTGTTGCTGCTGAAGCATCACCATAATAATGCTTCCTGTCAACTTGTACAAGTTTGTTGTTTGTTCTCCTTTGAGAATCGTCATGGAGCCTCTAGTAATTCTGATTTCTCCATCTGCACCAGAAACTTGTACCCACGAGCTTTCAAAACTTCCAACGAGAGAAGATTCTTTTTTAAATCCGGATCATGTCGAACGTTCGTGAGGATTCGAAGCTGTCCATCAAACATCCTCAACGAACATTGCCGATGCCAACAGTCTTACACACAATATCATTTTTTATCAGGACAGAACCTTCATCATAAGGCTTGTAAGTACTGAACCACTCCCTTTTTGAGCACATGTGATATGTGCACCCCGAGTCAAGTAACCAAGTATCTGAGTATTTATCTTTTCCTGACTCAGCTGTCAAAACATCACATGAATCCTCATCTACTTTTTCGACAACCCCGGCTTGATCTGACTTTCCACTGGTACTAGCCCCATCAGAATCTTTGCCGCCTTCTCTTTTCAGCATTTCCTTATATTTCATATAATTTTTCTTCCCAGGGCATTTATAAGGACTGGGTACCATCCCAAACGACTAGCCTTCTAGGCGGAGTAGCCCAAATCCTTATATACTCAAGACCATCCCCATGTCTAACCGATGTGGGACTATTTGCTCGACCCAAATCCTAACAATCCCCTTCTCGAACAAAGACTCCCTGTAAGGGGCACCTGGAAGACATGTTCTACGAGATTCTCTTCACTGCGTTTCAGCACACGCCTTACATGAAGCACAACTTGCAGTTAATTACTCCTCTTCACCACGTTTGTAGGCACGTCTTACGTAAAGCAGGACTCTGCTATCAATCTCGAGAGTTCAACTAGTTTACACGGATTTTACTGTGACTTTTGGCCCTGGGGGGTCGAACATCACCCACACACACGACTAAGTTCGGGGCATGGCTCTGATACCACTTGTAAGGACTTAGGGTACCATCCCAAAAGACTAACCTTTTAGGTGTAGTAGTCTAAATTCTTATAAACCCAAAGACCATCCCCATGTCTAGCTGATGTAGGACCATTTGTTCGACCCTAAATCCCAACCCAACAATCCTCTCTCGAACAAAGAGTCTCCCTGTAAGCTCATCTTCGTTTCAGCACAAGTCTTACGTGAAGCACAACTTGCAGTTTATTATTCCTTTTCACCGCGTAATGCAGGCGGGTCCTTACGTGAAGACGGACTCTACTGTCATCTCGAGAGCCAAACTTAGCTTTACAGGAAATTGAGTAGGTTTTATCCCCTCCCTCGACAAAGAGTTCAGGCCTCCCTTTCAAGCCGATCTTCCTCACTTCTCATCCGAGAAGATCATGTGCTCAATAGACATCACTCCTCTTCGCTGTGTTGCACAACTCCCTCGAGAGCTCAATCTTTATAGATCCAGCGTAACATGGGCCCACTGTGCCTTCCCGCTGCGTCCTGAGGGATCGAACATCACCCACACACA